>JAEAOA010002352.1:3017500-3162500 GCA_016746295.1 Potamilus streckersoni | reverse complement strand
ATCATCAATGTAAGGAAGCCACCGAATGCAGAATATGAATTTCCAAATTCAGCAATAGCATTCTCTCTCTCTCTCTCTCTCTCTCTCTCTCTCTCTCTCTCTCTCTCTCTCTCTCTCTCTCTCTCTCTCTCTCTCTCTCTCTCTCTCCGACATACACTAAACTGGGACATATCCGGCTGAGGTCACTTTGATACCTGCATTTATCAAGACGAAATATTCAATAATATTTGTATAATCTTATCATCCCAAGCATGAACGCCATACGTGTATGAATATGTGATAAGTAATAATTTTTTTTTTATTTTGTTCTTTTTCTCCGTTATGTTAAGGTTCATGTACTGTAGAAAGTGTGCATGAAAGATGGAAGAAAGCGGGTTGGCAAGATATATTGTAGTATTGATTTTGCTATGAAAATAAATAGCACGCGTTCTGTTGCCAGTAACATAACTCCATATTCTGATGATCATAAAACTGTAAAGAAGAACCTGAAACAAAGTTTCCATTTAGAGCCAATCAGTGACGATGTTACAAAGAGTAAATTCATTTGCGATTTGCTGACACAAATTATGTAAGGGAAATCCAAGCTCAGGCATTTCTGTCACAGGACTATACTCGACTCCAAATTCTAACTCGAAAAATATTTTGACCGTTCAAAAGAGCTGCGTTAGTATATTACAAATAAGATTTCCAGACTGGAATAATATTAATCACTCCAAAATCGGAAGGAATGTTATTCTGTCAAGACGTAATGCAGATGATCCTGATCTTACGGCGAATAAGTCAGAAGCGGATTAGGTCTTCTTTGTTTATAATTGGATATGCGGTATACACATAGACATGGTAAGTAAATATGTATTTTTACCAGACAGTGTTTCTTATTCGGTTATGTACATTATTTCATCAATCTTACCTAAAGTAGTAATGAGGAAAAAGATGAATATATAGATGTTAATCTAAATGTTGTTAAAATGATTTCATTTGCGTGACGTACATAGTGCATCGTAACAAATCACGTAAGACAATCCACTATGCTCCTTTTCACCTGTGACTGTGCGGAGGTTTTCCAGTTTGTCATGACTTCCCATAAACAAAAATACTCTAAAACAAACCATGGTAACAATCCCCAACGCGTGAATGTAAGTGCATGTTTTTACCGAATGTATTTGAAATAGAACTTTCGACTCATTCAGACAGCGTGAAAGGCAATGATGGGCCACAATGGCGAGATCTGATTCTTTCTTGCAATGATTGGTTATGTAGATTTATGCATATTGAATATTGTTTCCAGTGACTTGCGATGATATGGTTAGATATTTGGAATTAAAAATGAATTTGGTTCTTACTTTGCTTTTCAGACATACAAGTATATCTTCCTAAAGATTGTACAGACGAACATACCAACACTTGTCATTTCCATCATATGCATGGCGCTTTTGTATATCGTTAAAGAGCAAGTCAACCAAAGATTCAAGAAAAAGTTGAAAGTACCGATTCCAATTGAACTTTGTGTGGTAAGTCTTTTAAATTATTTATTATAATAATTTAAAAAAATAACAAAGTTTAATAAAAGTTTAAAGAGTCACGTTTCAAATGTACAAAGACCAATTAAATTTTAAATTTTTAATTTAATTTTTTGCAGGTAGTACATTAGTACTACAGTATAATATAAATCATTTTGTAAAAATACATACATATTTTTAGGTGTCCAGTTAATCTGGAACTGAAAATGACATTTGATTCTTTTAATCAGCAACCGAATGCAAAATGTGGGCGCCAATTTACTTTCCTTACCCTCTTAAACCCCACCCCTTCGACAATGGCTTTGGGCGAATATGGATTTATAGTAAAACGTAGAAATTAAAGACGTATGACTCCACTATATAGTGCATTATTATATGCTCATCTTTTTTCATCGTTAACTTTACATTGTCAGAATCGTGCAATATTCACCGATATTGAACACCTTCATATTATATCACACGTGCAAAGGAACTGTTTTCTAACCTAAACAATTTTTTATATTTCATATATTTCATAGACGGTCAGATACCAGCAAATGTTTCATAGACTGACACATACAAACTGCTTTGGCACATGCCGCGTTTACTTTTTTGATACAATGTTTCAAATTTAACTATATAGTGACGCTATACAGGTGCCTCACAATAAAATGCAAGTTTTTCACATAAACTGTTTTCTTTAGCTGTTAATAAAAATGAAAAAAATATACTTACAATTTTACATCCTGAATTTCCTCAAAAAATATATTTTCGTAGGTCTGTAAATCTGAATTAGATGAGCCATGTCATGGGTTCTCAAGATTGATTACACATTTTGAAATTGTACTGTAATTTCGAGTACATTCCAAGTGTGGCTACATCCTCCTTATTGCACTCAAAATGAAATAAACATTAAATTCCACAGCGTGTTTTCGATAATTGCAATGGACAGGCTTCATAATTTTCCCACATTGTGTTCTGAATCATTCAATGACAGAAAAGAAACACGCATGCCGATGTCAACACAATTCAAAACATTAAAATGGCAGACGCTGCTGGAAACCGATGCAAGTCACTTCATGTAGATAAATCCAGACATTAATCAAAAGATTGCGTTGAATCGACAAATATAACAAAGGGCATTCATTCCAGATCAAATGGAAAAGTTGTTGCAATGCATATTCATCAACAATATTACTCCAAGTTTTAATTTTAAGTAGAGGGAGCGCCATTTTCTTTTGAAACTTACGTCTAGCGCGCGACTAACTTCATATTTATCTAGGCGGAGTTATGCGCTCATTAATAATGTTGTGTAATGATCCATCAACGCTTATGTAGTTGGTTCGGAATACGGCGTACATTTAGTTACTTTGTTTCTTTCAATGTATTTTTGTTTATATATTTAAGCCTTGGGAAGAATAAGAAATGAGCATATAATAAAAAGGTTACTGTATTTGAATGGGAAAATATGAACTCGTTTTGTCGGAAGGATATACTGCAATCCCAAGGTCGTGCAGTATATTTATCCGAAAAACTCGTTCATATTTCCCCATACAAATGCAGTAACCTATAATTATTGTCATAGTTGGTCATGATATTTTTCCATATTAGTTTTAATTATACAGACAAATAAGTCGTCAAAGATCAATGAACATTCAACAGGTATGCCAAAAAGTTTATATTTTTGGAATGATTGATCATTAAACGTTTCAGCCTTATTGCATATTTATATATTTTCATACGTTAAGGTCATATTAGGGACGTCGATGCAAAAGTAAGATTTGATTATATTGATTATGTCACATTTTACAAGTTATATATTAAATAAATAAATATATATATATAAAAATATATATATATATATATATATATATATATATATATATATATATATATATATATATATATATATATATATATATATATAAAGAATACAAATCATATGGCGAATAACAACCCTCTCAAGCGTACTGGATCCACCAAGGGATCACGTCTGTCAGGGATTAATTAAAATAGATGCAATAAACTGACGACGAACAGTACGAAACTAGTAACTAACTAGCCTAAGCGCTTTCGACTCTTAATGAGTCTTTTTCAAAGGCAAATACAAAACATAGTTACGACAAACAAATAAACACAAAAACGTTGCGTTTGTAAACCTCTACATTTCTATCTTCACATGTGTTAAAACTATAAATATAGTATTTATAGTTTTAACACATGTGAAGATAGAAATGTAGAGGTTTACAAACGCAACGTTTTTGTGTTTATTTGTTTGTCGTAACTATGTTTTGTATTTGCCTTTGAAAAAGACTCATTAAGAGTCGAAAGCGCTTAGGCTAGTTATTTACTAGTTTAGTTATGTTCGTCGTCAGTTTATTGCATCTATATATATATATATATATATATATATATATATATATATATATATATATATATATATATATATATATATATATATATATATATATATATATATATATATTATACATATATACACACACAATATGTGTGTGTGTTATCCTGATAAACCTGGCACCACTGTAGCTAGCAGACTTTTCGAACAATATAATTTTTGAAAGAGTGTATGCAGTATAAAAAAATGTGTCAGAAAAGTAAGCCATCAATCTATTTACATCTAAAATGCATTGAAAAGTGTATAACTATGTATATATATATATATATATATATATATATATATATATATATATATATATATATATATATATATATATATATATATATATATATATATATATATACAGGTTGTTCTTGGTACTGTGACATCACATTTCTGGAACTTTAATAAACGTTTCCATGTCCAGATCGTCGGTGACATACCAACTGGGTAAGTACACTTAACTAACGTAATTATTAAATTGCTTATGACAAAAAATAAATTTAAGTTGATCTCGGACTTCTTAAAACTCAAATTCCATGTCGAATTATATTTTCAATATATATATATATATATATAAATATATATATATATATATATATATATATATATATATATATATATATATATATATATATATATATATATATATATATATATATATACATGCTGAAATTTCAGACAAGCCAAGAAAAGTTTCAGTATTAGTTCTGTATAAAGTTGAGCATTGTGTATTTTGTTTCTTGATCCGAAGTTAAAGAGTCTTATTCTAATATATATATATATATATATATATATATATATATATATATATATATATATATATATATATATATATATATATATTCATATATCTATATATATATATATATATATATATATATATATATATATATATATATATATATATATATATATATATATATATATATATATATACATACATATATATATATATATATATATATATATGTATGTATATATATATATATATATATATATATATATATATATATATATATATATATATATATATATATATGTATATATATATATATATATATATATGTATATATATATATATATATATATATATATATATATATATATATATATATATATATATATATATATATATATATATATATATATATATATATATATATATATATATATATATATATATATATATATATATATATATATATTCCCGTTAGTGACTTTATATAGATTCTAGCGTCTATGCACTGTACTTTAGAAGTTTATTTTTAGACATATATCGATGTCTATATAGCTTCATCTGGTGGTTTGCACGTCATTTTGCAACGAAGCAACGTTATGAAATTGTCCAGTAACCAGGTGAGGTCTCTACATTAGTATCTTCTTCTGAAAGGAACATTTTGCCATTTTATCTGGATGTGAAACAAAACTGAGCCGTTTCGTAACTATTCAGTGTAGCATGTCCTCAATTTGAACCAGGCTGTTCGTGAATTAAGCATTTTATTCCTACGACCCCCGCTCCCGAAATTGCCCATCACCGATGTTCGATCTGAAATCTTTTGTATCTGTGCTGTCTGTTAAAAACCTAGACAGGCAGACAGACAAAACTAGATGCACTTTGTCCAGATTTTTAATATGTTTATTAGTGGACACTGCGGACCTACAGTGTCCAGTGAGTTAGATTAGTAAAAAATATTTCTTTTGGGGCAGAACGTCTGTGAATAGTGGCCTTGACCAGGAATCCCATAGTGACCACAACATGGTACTGGTTGGAGTGGGGGATATGTGGCGCGAAGAAAAAGTATAGACATACATACATAAATGGAAAGAAGGGCAAAGACACATAATTACAGACACATACCTGTATAGGCGGATAAAACCACGCTGTTAAAGACTACCCACACTTCATGATCAACACAACGCTTTAATCCATTCACAATCTTTACAGACCAATATCAACGGGGCCCCGAATGGCCGAGTGATCTAAAGAGTTAACCGTTACAGATCACTGCCATATTACTTTTGCTTGAGTGGGTTTGAGTCTGGGTAAGTGAGAAAGCATGCCATTAGCTTCTCTTGGGTCGGTGGTTCTTTCTGGGGTTTTCCCGGATCCTTCTTCCACTATTAAAACTGGTCGTCATGTATAACCTATCTTGTGTTGAAAAATGGCGTTCAGCCAACAACAACAACAACAACAACAACAAAACAATTTCAACCAATATCAACATATACAGCGAAATGAACATCATTATAGACCAATGCATGTAAAAACCAAAACAAACAAGGTGTATACAATTGTATGATTGCTAACTCTCATACTGGCGAACACTCAGACTTTCAAACTAACACCCATATATAGAGTAAGCTTCTCGTTTAAATGGCAAACATAGTGAATTTGGCCTTTAGGTGATGGAAATGGAAAAGACTGGAAAGAATTGTCGTTAATTTAATGGCAAGAATGTTACTTGTCTCTGGACCATGTACTGATCAAGACCAGAAACCTAAAGCAGGGCGTATTGGACGGCGCCTTCCAATCCTCTGGCTGGCGATGATAGTGATGATGAACATTTCCTTCTGTTCCTTATGCTGTTACTTGGGATGTTTGCCCTCTTGCTCTGCATCTCTTTATAACTTTGTTCGTTCTCCTCCTTCCAATATCAGTAGTTCCCAACTAGTGTCGGCAGGTAATCTGGTTTCTTCTGTCCTGAGTCTCTCTATCTTAGGCATCTCTTCTTCCACTAGTGTAGAAAGTATTTTCCGCGTTAATCAGAAGCGGACTTGTCCTTTCTAGATCTTCCTCGTCTTGTGAGGTATGGTGTCCCCCACTACAAGGAGGACGACAGTTGCATATCCAGATATCTCAATGTGGATGAGCTTGATTCTCTGACGTAACGAAAAAATGCACTAATTTAATACTCTTGGACTAAGGTTTTGATGACGACTAGTAGAAATACTACACTGTAATGATACAACTGATTGTGTGTTTTCAACTTGTATCATCGTGTGAAATATTTCGACACAGATTCATAAAATGCTCTTTGAAAACGTTGGGCTTCACAGGGTTTTGTTTCAGGATTTTCTTCATTTTCTCTTGAAATGCACGATCGATAATTTGGGTTCCTTGGTCGTTTTGCCATCGAAGAGGGTCCAGACTAAGTGCTTCAACAGTTGTGAGAGTGTACTCACTCGGAATCTGTTCTGTATGCCAGAGGTACAATCCAAGCATTCCTCGAAAACAGATGAATGTAACAGTGTTCGTACGAATTCAAGTTGGAAAGATTGACCAAATCTGTTTACCATTGGCGGTCAATAATGCTATCTCGGTCGGACTTCTCGGGAATTTGTGTCAAAGCAGTTTGCACGAAGAATACAGGGATTGCTCCTTCAGCCATCGCCATACTTCGCTGAGAAGCTCGCATTTGATTCCTTCTTTTACAGCACATTACAATTCTTCAGTTCCTCTGAATCAAGCAGCTGGTACTGAGTCGTAGTAAATGTTAGACACGGGTTCGTCTTTCCTGGATAGGTAAAGCAGATTCTGAATATCTTTTTGAGGTTGTGGTTGCTATGCTCAGCTTCTACTATGAACAATAGGAGTCTAAGATTATCCTAAGTGTGTATTTGTTGTTCTTTTTCGCATTTTTTTACTTCCTTCTTTTCTTGTACTGATGGGGATGGCGTCATCGTTTTGACCCTTCTTTTATTTATTATGATTCGGTGTGGATATGAACCTAGTTGCATAATTTTTTGCCTTCTTTGATATTGGCGTTATAATCGATAGTTTTTGGAAATCTCCTATATTTCCCCCTTCTCTTTTATTTAAAGCATTGTGCTGAAACGTTTGATAACGATGCAACGGTTGACTGTACCATTTGCAAGTAGTTAGCTTTGTACAAATCCGATGGAGGCATCGTAGATTGAAGCTCTTGTTGAAATGTAACTTCCTCTGTCACATTGTGATTCGCAGGCGAGTAAGGTATCAGCTGTTTGTACTTATTTTATATATATATATATATATATATATATATATATATATATATATATATATATATATATATATATATATATATATATATATATATATATATGTCCACCTTGTTAAAGGATAAAAGTATTTTGCGTCTTTCCACTGGTAGAGTTTTATATCACCAGCGTCATTCGTGACTGAGACTTTCTTGTTAGTTTTTTTTTATTGTAAAAAGGCTTTGACGAGTAGATATCAAATCGCGTACCTAACATGGGAGAAGCTACATTTGCCAACACATGCCATCAACATTAGAAGCATTTCTCTTTGTTGGACTGGATTTTCGTTTTTCATTTGAGTCATTGAATGTTTTGGGATTGGATTATGTCCTAATTTCTGTATCTTTCTCAATGGGGCGGATCGTTCAAACTGCTTTCGAGCAAATAGTGTATCTATGATGCTGTGAGCATTGTTAGTTATCTGCTTTTGTATGGGCACTTTCGAATTGGTTAAAACCAAAAATACATATATGACAAATTGGAAGTCGGTTTGAATTCATTCCAATTTAAGTCATGCTATGACCGCAGTGCAATCCTGTCCTTTTCGGATGGGCATCTTGTTGATGTTACTTTTGCTATAATATTTAATCTCGTGTTTAACGTAAACTTTGGATGAATAAAAGTGTTCTCCGCAAAAAAATTAAGTGTGTTCTTGTCCCTTTTAATCGAATAAGGCTTATGTAATGGCATGTGACGTACGGATGTGCCAATATTCTATTAATGAATCACAATAACAAAATCAAAAATGACTTTATCTGAACTCACTATTATTCCAAGTTAATGTTCAAATCCAAGAATATTATACATGAGCACTTTGCATTTCCTGTGAATATGTGCATTCATAATTCCACCCATATCAAATATGAATACAACAATAAGAACAATTCTGCTAAAGATGTTAAAGTAAGTACGAATCTTTTTCAAGTAAACAAAATTATATAAAATTTCTAAGGCACAAAATTAAATCCAGTATGTAAATCCAAAGTTCATTTCTAGAACATTCAAGTTATACACAGACAAACTATATAACTAAAATTATAATAAAGAATGTGGTAAACTACAGTTACAACGGGTGTATCCAACGGGAATGCCATATCCCAAACCTGAACCCAGATAAACATATTTTCCTGTAAATGATAAAGATCATAATATTTAACCATAGAGAAACTATTAGCTATTTATTATTTGTTACGGAATACAAGTTAATGGTCAGGTATTCAATGAACTTTATTTTAGACAAGGTCAGATCCAAAATAAAATGATACATAATAACTTATAATCATGAAAAAAACTAACAAATATAAATCAAATATACATAATGGTGAAGTTTCGTACTTTAAGTTAGATGAAATCAGTGCTGATTACGCGTAAGTAACTGGACCGCCATCGTGAACCCATCAGTGAAAAAAGTTACTATGAAATCTCAGATAATCGTATGTATAGGTTTCAGATTGATCACCAATACACTGGCATCTCCATATGGAACTTAAGCCATTATGAGTGTGGTCGTTTGGTCAGAATAGCACTTTACATTAGGTTTCCAGGTGTTGTATTCAACGCTATTCAGTATACCTTGAAACTAATGACGCTACGTGCATCGCTTTATTTGAATAAAGATTTTACAATGTAAAAAAAAATTCTTTGCATTGATGCTTTTTTGTGATAGTTTCAAAAACTCAGATAGATTCCCTCATCAACACCTAATATTTTGCTGAAGATGACAAGATGAATTCAACATGACGTAGGCACGATCTCATCATGTTTTCGAGAAATAACATCCATATACAAATGATCTGTCTGTGATGAATCAAAGTTTGACGATATCGGTTTTATCCAAAATTCCTCGACCATGCAACATAACATCCTTTCGGATGACGAGATAGAGCTCCTCTCGCCCTCGACCAGCATATATTTAATCTGCCAGTCTGAAGACGGACGTTACAATTATGAACTTTCTCTATGGACGGTCGATTTCTCAAAATAGGTGACCTCCATATACCTCAATATATAGACAATGTTTGATGAAATTTTTAATTTTAGCCACCACCACTGCCCATGACAAAGAACACGAATAATCATAGGTTCATATTCACACCGATTCACGATAAATAAAAGAAAGGGTAAAAAAACGACGCCATTTCGTTCAGTATCAGAGAAGACGTAAATGAAAAAGGACGCAAAAAGGAACAAAAAGAGAAGCTTAGGATATTTTTCGACAATTTTTGGATTGTGGGGAACTCGCACGATGCAGCGAGTATGAACACATCTTTAATTCACTTACACAGAAATCCCCGTTTGTTCCAAACGGATTCATACTTGTCTCCGATGTTTGGTCTTTTAATGCTGTCTGTTACATTCGGGTGTATCGGATTTATATCCTTTGGTTCTCTCCACTTCTATATTACATACTATACACCACCTTTTGTCTTTGTTAATGTTGACTGTATGTTTCTTGATGGTACACGTTTATTCATTTGATAACACTGTTGCAAAAGGATAGCAAGACTTTAGTTACGTAACGATTGCTTTTCTATCCATGATGTAAAAGTCATTGTCATTGGATTGTTCCACGACCTTAATAATATAGATTATCTTGCAACGTTAATTTAGCAAGTTTGCTCAATCAAATTTAATGATGGAAATTTCAAACTATTATGTGTGATGAAAGGCCACAAAAATCAATCATCGATCTGACATTGTAGTTTTAACTTTTCCAACACAGTCGATTAATTCAGTGAGAAACGTAGCATATTTCTTTGGGATCTTATTAAAATTATTAGGCTGTATATGTTTATTATAGTTTTAAATTTTCTCTAGATCAGCTTGTTCCAAATTTTGATATGGTAGTCATTGTTGTGATTAATTTGCTAGTTTTGCCTATTAACGACTATTTCGTTCATGAAGGATCGGGTTCAGTTATCGCATCATCATAAACCATAGGTTTCACCTGTGCCAATACCGATCTCTTCGTATCGGAAATCACATAACGTTGTCATCATTGCTTCTAGAATGAAAAAGAAAAGTAACCACTTATATAAAGAACAGTTTAACTTGATCTTAGAGACATGAGTAAAAACGTCCATTTTGCTTATCACATGCACCAGAGAAGTGGAGGGCGAGGACGAGACGGAAGATGAGGTATAGACAGAAGAAGTGGCTCCATCTAAGAAAATCAAAATATTAAATATGGAGGAGGAGGAGGAGAAGAAGCAGAAATGTGACATAAGGACTGACGGAGAAGTCACTCCCACCACGAAAAGCAGAAACGCTAAATACAAATCGACGGATGGGAGAAAATAAATAGATATTGTCTTTGTAAAAAGATGTGCTTCAGTTTGTCATCCTTATTATGTAACACAAGAAAACCAAAGTGAATCATAATCAGATAGTATTGATATAATTTTTATTTAGGCATTTCTTTCAAATAATGAAAGTTTTATTCCACAATATTTTCTAGTACAAACACAATTACTATTTGACTGTTTTGTTTCCTCTTTCTCTCCAATCAACGCCTTAATTCTAAAACAAGGAATAACAAATTCATTGGTTTTTCACCAAGAAGCCTAAATTGATTTTTTCTTTCCGTCGTTGGAGTCCAGCCGTTGTCGTTGCCGTTCTTGTCTTTACGATGTTTTTGGTTGTTGGGAGGCATGCTGCCTCTTATTTGGCAAAGTTCTCATTGGTAAGTTAGACTAATATTTTTGTGATAGTACACTTAAGGTATGAGAGACAAATTTCATATTTTTCACTCCGTTGACCAGTGAAAATAATAGTTCTTATCATTGTGTCCTGTTCTTCTTCTTCTGTTGTTGTTGTGCACAAAGATATTCTTCATCTCTGTGTTTCCAAAATATCTCTGTAACTCTTCTCCTGAGAGAATCAGAGATTCACAATATTTGGATGACGGAGCTGCACGTGACGTATGAAATTTCTTCGGTGGCAATAAATGGGGCCGTTCCAAAATCAAATTAATCATGGTGGAGTAGAGTTAGCATTTGGCAAGTGGTGTTGATGGTAGCAGTAGTATTTTCAATGTTGGCATAAGGAGAGACTGCACGTATAGCCTAGAAAAAGGTCTTATGCATCTCAGCCATTGTTTAGTCCTGTATTCCACTGAACTGTGGTCTTCGTGGAACTGCTTTTCTGAAAACTGATCGCGTCATACCAAACGTAATCCATCACCTCGAGATGGGTTGTAATTTCCTTTGTCTCAAAAATAGGCACAATCCCTTTCCTCTCTGTATACGACCGTTTTATTTTCTCGTCAGATTTCATTTTCAAGCCACTATGGTCATTTAGCCAACCAACCTTTCCTACACTTTGTTGAAATATAGAAACCCTCTATTTTGCACTCCATTATCTTTGGACAACTATGGGCACCTGGTGACGATCAATTCCAATTTATAAAAGTTTAGCCACTTAGAGAACAAGAGATTATAGTACAAACCCCATACTGCTTTAGCCCCTTACCACTAATACCTACTTTATTCGCTCCTGAATTATTTACAATTTCAGCGTGTAAATGTATTAAATAGAGGATGATTTTAGCAAACATTTCGTCTTTTTTGACTTCGCTTGGCACTGTTCTGTAATTTCTAGAAAACAAACTTGGCACTCTATCACAAATATAAGCTCGGCAAATTCTCACAATATACTATATATGTATCTGTCTGCCTGTTTTTGTGTTTTTCATAACTATAAATCACCGAATTATTAACATTTTAAACAATTTTTACTAAGTGCGATATGGTCGCTACCTTATAAACTCTATTAATGTTTCGCAAATTATGACCTTTTAAGAAATGGCCCCGTACCATTTCAAAATGATAGTCGGTTACAATTACGAAGCGTGCCAGTGAGGACAAGAATGCGGCTCAAAAATGGCACAGTGACATTTTGGGAACAGATAGATGGCGTCATTTGACAGTCAGCACCTGGTCCCGAAATAAACCGGTACGGTTCCATTTAAAAACTACACTGGACACAGCAATGACCCTAGCTTCTGTACTGTCAGTTCAGATCTCCACACTTAACTTGTCAAAACCAAATTTATGATTATAGGTTATTGGTAGGATAAGAGTAGTAATTGACAATAGATAATACAATTCTTTGTTTCCAGGATGCCTACACCATCTTATCCATCATTCCAACATGTTGATGTGTATATAACGGAAATATTTATCATTGCCATCATTTCGTTTGCCCAATCTGTCTCATTGGCTGCTCTGATGGCGAAAAGACACAACTACAGTCTCGATTCTAATCAGGTACCACCATTTCTTGATTTTGTTCTTTTTTCCTCTATATTTTATCTAACCTAATATTTCTTCATTATTTTTCTTCTTTCTCTATTTCTTTCTTTCCTTTCATAGGACCATGCATTGCTTTTGTACGACTAAGTCTGTATAAAATGGTGTACACGCATTTTGTTAAAATTAAATGAATGAAAGAGACATTAACAGATGGATCTACTGAGAATATGAGAAACATATTGTTGGTAGTGTTCGTGTTATTATGCGCACTGATGATGACATCTTGGACCCTTTACAGGAACTGCTGGCCTATGGGGCTGGCAATGTCTTTGGATCCTTCTTTAGCTGTTACCCTTATGCAGCCTCGGTGTCTAGAAGCTCTGTGCAAGAATCAGCAGGCGGTAAAACACAGGTATATGCATATGTTTATTTTGGTATAGCTTTATCTGGCCTTTTTTATACACTAAAAGTGTATATAAATTCAGTATTTCGTAAAACAGCAATAATATAAATTGCTGCAACTCTTTTAGAAGAAGCTTAACTGTCCTAAATATCCATCTCTATTCTTCTTCCTGAAGTTACTGAAACATTATTTTTTGCTTTTAGTTTTTCACTTTGGTTTATATCTTTTTCAGCTTGCCAGTTTATTTTCTTGCTCTATGGTTCTCATAGTTATTCTGTGGATTGGATACCTTTTTGAGAGCTTGCCCAATGTAAGTGCATGAAATTTTATTTTATTTGTCTCATGTTATTGCTTTTAAACAAAACAAATTTGCAATATACCTTTTAGTTACTGAAAATCTAATTAAACAGAAGTGGGGGTCATTACTAACATGCTTTACATTTTTACGTTTGTGTGTGTGTATGTGTCTGTGTGTGACAAAAGTTAAAAGGCGTGTGTTCAGCCTTGAGATGGAGTTCTAGCTGTATTGCCCTTACCTTAAAAGCCTCTTCAGGCTAACCAATATGGTCCCTACACATTTAAACAGAAAGTGAATTAACTTGTATCATCAGTACTCTTTGGACGTGAAAAGAAAAACAACTTTGCTTTACATAAATGATAAAGGAGTATGTTTATATAAACAGCCATGTTAAGCATGCAGTCAATTTAGTTATACCTGTCCTACACTGTGAAGATTTAAGCAGTGGAAGTGGACTACTGTGACTTTAGTGTAACCAATCTTCAGAATTCAGAAATTGTTAATAATCTGGACCAGAAACGTTCACAAATTAGAACAAAAAGCAGCAACAAGAAAAAAAAAACTTAAACAGCTATAACTGTAAAATGAGCACTTGTTTCAAGACGTTCCTACATGAACAAATAATTTTTACCATGATAATAAAATTGCAAATTCCAGACCAGTAAAACATAACCCTTACATGGTGAACCATCTCAAACAAGAATGTTTGAGGGAAAAAAAAAACGAAATTCAATATTTGCTAGAGAACTATTTCCTTGCACAGAACAAAACTGACTGAAATTCACCATAGATTCTTGTACTTAAACAGGATAACACTTTTCTGCATTTACACTGACTATAGAAAAGTGAACAGTGTGACAAAAATAATAATTCCCATTGCCAAGAATCGCAGACTGCATTAACTAAATTGGACATGCAAAATAAGATCACTAAATTTGACCTTCTCAATGGATTCTGGCACATTCCACTGACGGAAAAGGCAAGGAGAATTTCGACATTTGTAATTCCAGATGGACTTAATCAATATAAAATGATGGCATTTTGGTTTGAAAGGTTCACCTTGTACTTTTCATTGTGTAATAACCATGATTACATCTGGCTTAGATAACTGTGACGCTTACATCGATGATGTCATCATCTACAATAACACCTGTAAATATCACTTGCAGATAATTTGAAAAAATGTTTCATCGAGTTAGAGATACAAATTTGACAATTAATTTATCTAAAAGTGAGTTTAGCTGTGCTTGTGTTACATTTCCAGGATATATCGTGGACATGGACAAGTTCAACCTATATCTGCATAGGTCAATGCTATCTCTGAATTCCTTGTACCTATCAATAACAAGCAAATGATGTGATTTATTTGGTAAAACTCAATACTATAGGACAATTTCTCCAATTTTTGCATAATTGCTGAACCCATGACATTTATTAAGACAACAAAGTTTCATTCATCTGAAAAATAACAGGAGACTTTCAGTTCGTTAAAAGCCATACCAGTTCTTTTACCTCCAATTTTAAGTCAATCACTTAAAATGTATGTTGATATAAGTGATGTTAGGGTTGGTGCAGTTATTCTACAATCAGGTACGAATGTTTAGCTTTTATACTGGCTTTGCAACACTTTGATGGGTATATTAGTTCAGCTCCTTCTCGGATCATTATATTCAGTGATCATATCCCCTTTCTTTCACTGGCAATATAAAAAACAAAAATCAGATATTATTAAGGTGGAATTTGGAGTTGCATGAATACAATATTGAAATCAGGCAAGTCAAGAAAAAAGACAAACAGCAGATGTGCTATCACATGTATAGAAATATTATATTCTTTCATGCATATTTTGTGCCATTCATAAGATTTCATCTTCTGTAAATTTTTGTAACATGTACTTTTGACTAATACTTAAAAGAACATATTGCATAAATCTATTTGCTTTTGCTTTATGAGGGGATGTATTATGTATATTTAATTTGCATTGTTTGATAGTTTTATTGTTTTATTTCATGATATATTGTGGGTTATGTAAGTATTGTGTAGCTATTCTTGTCCAAAATTGGTGATAATTTTGTAAACAATATTGTTTACTTTCTTTTGACTGAAAGATAAATATTAGGATCATTATCTTGCTCTGAGTCAAGGACATTGTGTTCACCATATTCTTCATTAAACCTTCTACTAACAGACCTTCTAATTATACCCAAGATTTTATCTTGCCAGCATTTGGAACATTATAAAATTAAATTTACATTAGGTAACTTTTTAGAAAGTGCTAATTGTGAGCTGAGGTAAAGTAGGTGAGTACAAAATCTTGTTTACTATAAACATTATTTATTCCTGCAATAACGTTCGAGGCAGAAATGAGACTTATTGTTATTTCCAGTATTTCATTCAGGCTGGAATTTATTGATTCAAATTATTTATTCACTGGAAATAGAAAATGCTCCTTTAAGATAATATTCTTAGAAATAGGGGCTTGGTTTTTAGTCAAATTCAAAATAAGGCAGTATTCTTCGATAAAGTAAATGTTATTCAACAAAAGACTGTTGACACAAGATTAAGTTAAGACCATCACAGGCACATCAACATTTCCAGCATTAAATTTATCTTGGAATACTACTTTAGTTTATTCAGAACTTTTATTTTTTGGACTGTGTTAGAAATTCTAGGATTATTTGGTATTTATTTCAAAACAGAATAAGTTTTTTTTTTACATTTTCACTATGCATTTTATAGAAACAAATTGGTTTTCAAATTATACAAAATGAGTTGGTTTTAGATCATTTCTGTTTGTTTAAGACCATAGAGTCATGTATATATATATATATATATATATATATATATATATATATATATATATATATATATATATATATATATATATATATATATATATATATATAGAATCACATACTTCAAATTATTTCCAAATTTGCCATACTTTTCAGTGTGTTCTGTCAGCTATCATCGTAGTTGCATTAAAGAGCCTGATTTTACAATTCATGGAATTGCCACAGATCTGGAGGACATCAAAATATGATTTTGTAAGTACAATGAAAATCATTGATACATATCAATCATCTTATATGATTTTACTATTATCTGCATGATTTAAAAAGAGTATCAACACTGTGCTTGCCTTTAATTACACAACTAGTAAGATAATTGAATTTAATCTCCATTATCTCTTCTAGGCAAAATGAATGACTAGGACCTATATAAGTTACTCAGGCTTTATTCATAACATGCAGCCGTCTGTCAGTTTCCCAGTACATGTACTTGCAATCAAAATCAATCCCCTTTGTTTAGCACCAAACTAAGGTCATATGACCAATATTTAACTTAGTCCTGGACCCAATTATGCACTGATAGTAATTGCAAATCCATGAAAGTGAGCAGGTGTGCTCAATTAATGAAGTGAGCATGTGTTTAATTAATAAAGTAGAGGTTCCCAATGAGAGTCTAAACATTATTGTCAGAGTAGTTTTAATGTTGTTTAATTGACTTACTGTTACACAAAAAAGAAGCTGATAAAAGTCAACTCTGCAAAATACAATGAGGTTTAGCTCTGTCCATTTGGATCGTATGGTCTTTTCTATGACTTAAATTCTTTTCTTTAATTCCAGTTATTCACATATAAAACATGGCAACATAATAATCACAGTATCATGCATGCACTCTCTTCATACCTTTACAACATTTACATGACTATTGCTGGTATTTTGTAGGTATGTAGAGAATATAAAGGACATGTTTAACATTATATAACAGCATTGCATATAGATTATATCCGTTTCCATGGAGTCAAAGTCAAAGTTCAAGACTTGATCTCCAAGAATACAATTTAATTAAATTAATTTGGGATAAATCAAAATACAAAGATTGTTAAATGCTACATGCAATTTGTTTATTTATAATTATCTCCAACAATAATTCAAGACACAAAAATCACAGCAATGTCTAAATGTGTTTTTGTGATCAAAAACATGTTTCATATTATGAGAAATTTGTAAATGGTTTAAACTTGTACTTTCTTTATTATCAGTCTAAAAATTCTGGTATGCTTTGTTTTTAGTTCATCTGGGTTGTGACATGTGGCTGCACAGTGATACTCCATGTCGACTATGGTCTTATAATTGGTTTGGGCTTCTCCTTTTTAACAGTTGTGATAAGAACTCAGAGGTAAAGTACTACCACCCACCTTACCGTCTCCATCTTCCAACTTACAACATTTAAAACATTACTTTTTTCTTTAAATCTGGATCTTTTTCACAAAGTACAGGGTACAGGAAAGACACTAATGCAGGGAACAGAAAACTAATTCATGGTACAGGAAATAGATATACTAATCCTGGATACAGGAAACACAAATAATAATACAGTCTATAGGAAACACATACTAATCCAGGATACAGGAAACACATATTTTAATCCAAGGTACAGGAAATAGATACTAATCCAGGGTACAGGAAATAGATACTAATCCAGGGTACAGGAAATAGATACTAATCCAGGGTACAGGAAATAGATACTAATCCAGGGTATGGGAAGTACAGATAATAATGCAGGACACAGTAAGCTAGATAACACTTTCGTGTTAAAGAATAAAATATGCTTTTTTCACTTTATTATTAATTTGAAAACATTCTTTCTACAATAATATATTTTTGCAAAATCAGTTTCACAAAATATATGTTGAATACATAATAACTACTCAATGATATTTATAATACAGAAATATATGTAGGGAACACAAATGCTTTGTGACAGTGACTTAAAAGCAAAACATAACTAGACAAATGCATAGATAGACCGGATTAACACTTACTTCCAAATTCATGATGAGACACAATAGTGAAACAAATGCTAGGAAACTACATTACTTTTAACTATCCACTGTTCATACATTTCATGATCAAGAGTGAAAATATAAGATAAGAAAAGAATAAGATTTCTTTATTTCCGACTGCATAGTCCATACATCTAAATTAAAATATGGATATAGCGTAAAACATTGTAAACATAAAAGAACATATATTTGCATCATATGTACAAGTATTCAGATACATTTACAACAGTTATTTGTGCCATGCATTGTTTAAAAATGAAATTAAGTGACACATTTAAATAGCGATTGGTTCCATCTACTAACAATGTGAGAATTTAAATTAATGTCATATTTCCAAAGTGATTTAAATAAATATTTCTCACTATTAGAAAGTCTTGTTTTAATTGAATATACATACTTTCTCATTACTTCCTCAAAACTGAATACATTATAATTTAAAAACATGTTGGAGGCACTGTTCCATCTAGGAAGACCTAATAGAAAGCGAAGACTATTATTATAACCAATTACTAGTTTTCTTTTCACATTTTCACTAAAGTTTGTCCACAGTGGAGCACAATACATAGTGCAGCAATAATATTTGAATAATCTAATTTTGATACTCAATGAACAAGGCTTAAATTTGCATAGAAGCATGTTTGTTTGAGTACACAAATATTGATAATGTCTCATCATATCTTCATTATCTGACTGATTGGATTTCAAAATATGGCCCAAATACATATAACTCTCGACATACATAAGAGCATTGCCATTAAGATGTACAGAGGGAGGTGATGATAATTTAAAAAATTTGGCTGAAAGACCATGCATACTGATTTTTGTGTATTATAGATGATACGATTCTCTAATGCATATTGTTCACATATCTTCAATAATTTTCTTAAACCTACGATAGAAGGACTTATCAGTGACATATCATCAGCAAAGCTAAAATTATTAAGAAACAGCCCATTTGGTAGCAGATGTAACCCTATGTTACAATGGCCCAATATACGATTTAACTCATCTATGTAAATATTAAATAACATAGGGGAATAATACCTCCCTGCCTCACCCCATTGGTTACATGGAAAGCGCTGGATATTACACTTCCCCATCACACATAATACAACTATTTGCCATACCAGTTGACTAAAGTATGAACAATGTATACAGGAATTTTAATTTCCAGCAACTTTTTAAAGAGTGTCCAATGATTGACCCTATCAAATGCCTTACTAGTGTCAAAAAGCATGCAAATACTGGGCTGCCATGTTCCACATAATAGCTAATGGTTTCCTTAAAGGCATAAAGACATAAATCTGTAGAATGCTGCTTTTTAAATCCAAACTGATTATTGAAGATTAAGACTTTGCATCTTTGTAATATGATGCATTCAAATAGTTTTGAGATAATAGTCATAAGATCTATAGGTCAGTAGTTATTTTTGTCCGCTAGATTACCAATTTTGCTTTTTAGTAGCAGTATAATTGTAACTTTTGTGAAATCATCTAGTACAAAGTTATGCACAAACATACAATTAAATAAAAACATTAATAGCACATGAAGTCTAGTATCTGAAAATTTAAAATGTTTCACATATTAAAAAAATCTGATCCTGGACATTTACCACCTTTTTGTCTTGTTATTGCATTTTGGATCTCAGATAATGTGATTACCTCAATATGAGCAGAAGGCGTATTCAATGCTGAAGTAACACACTTCTTATTCGATTTGTTTATGACACTATTGAGTAAGTCTTCAAAATGATTTTTCCACATGTTGCATATATTATTTTGACTGTGGAACCCATCAATACAAATTGGTAGTTTATTGGAAGTTGTCATAATACTTGGTTTAAAAGAATTGAATCAGTCTGTTTTCTCATGATGCATTGGTTTGTACAGTATTTGCACATATTAGACTAACAATAATAGCAAGACAGACATCATCTTGTCAATGTTGTCATCAATGTTTGTCATCTCATAAATGTTGACATCAATGATAGTCATTTTGTCAATGTTGGCATCAATGGTCTTCATCTCATATATCTTGGCATCAATGGTAGACATCTCATAAATGTTGACATCAATGATAGTCATCTTGTCAATGTTGGCATCAATGGTCTTCATCTCATATATCTTGGCATCAATGGTAGACATCTCATAAATGTTGGCATCAATGGTAGTCATCTCATCAATGTTAGCATCAATGGTCTTCATCTCATAAATGTTGGCAGTAATGGTAGTCATTTCATCACTCTTGGCATCAATGTTAGTCATCTCATCAATGTTGGTATCAATGGTAGTCATCTCATCAATTTTGTCAATATTGTTTATCATCTAGTCAATGTTGACATCAATGGTAGTCATCTCCTCAATGTTGTTGTCATTGTTAGTCATCATTGTCAACATCATTGGTAGTCACACCAGGTTAGGAAACTATAGATGAAGAAACTCTACATGAATGCTAATTTTTTAACTACCTCATTATCAGATGAGAAACATGACTTTGTAACTGGCTCTCTTTTGCTCTCTGTCTCTCTATCTACAAACAACTCTCTTTTCAGTCTTATAGTAATCATTCATTAAATGCTGTCTTCATGCACTCAATAAGATCAAATTTCTATTGAATGCACATCACACAATGAAGAAACAATATAATGAATGTTTATATAGCTCCGCCTTGACTACTCCAGTGGCTTAGTGGTTAGAGCTTCTGCTCGAATATGGGAGGTCACAGGTTTGAACCCTGGCTTAGTCATACCAAAGACTTATAAAAATGGTTCTAGCAACTACCTTGCTATTCACTCAGCATTAAGAGGTTAGTGTTAGGACTGGTCGGCCTAGTGTCAGGATAATGTGACTGGGTGAGAAATCTACATGTTTGCAGCATGATGCCCCAGTGCCAGACATCACTATAAACTGCCACACTGCAGACATCATAGCAATATAACCAAAAAATTGTTAAAGAGACATTAAAACTCAAAATCACACACAGAGAGAGCTACACCTTGAAAAGCTTTCAGCAACCTCCAGTAGTCCATGTAGCATTATTTATTATGCAAAATAATCAAAATAATTTAAAATAGAAAATTTTACAACAAAATGGTAGCTTCCATGAAAGTGTATAAAAAAATAAGAAATAGTATAGAACAATGTTTTCTATGAGATCAAAATTAAGGTGCAAATTTTGTTTTCCTATACTAAACAAAATTATGTCTTCTTAAAATCTGCATATTGAGTGTATATTATTGTACTACCCTAGAAGCTATGTCTGGGTGAGAGTCACAGACTCTGAGTAACCTTGCAGCACATCCAGTTTTAGAAGTATAGTTAATGCAATATTAACTACCTTAATTAGCCACTACAACAGAAGTCAAACATGGAAAGCATGCAGTTCACTCATCTACACTCATCTACACAAGTTGAAGGTAACTTATCACCATATAGTATGTATAGACATTAATAAACAAAGAACATGATTTGATTAAGTACCTTTCCTCCAACACTTGTCAGAAGGGTTAATCCTGTAGGCTAGGATGTATACTGTTCAGACATATATATATATTTGAAGGATAATAAGAAGATTGAAGGATAATAAGAAGATTGAAACCAAGCGGTCTAAACCAAGAAGACTAGAAAATGAAAACTATGCACTAGTAGAATTTAACATTTTCTAAATCTTCTTATTATCCTTCAATTTTTACTATAAGAATAACCGGTATAGAATCAAATATCCGGGATATAATCTGCGTTACATATGTACACAAAGTAAAAATAGATGTCGCTTCGGCTTGTAGACTTTTAGGGAATTATACAACGTTTTCAGTTTCCGCAACTAGTCTATACAAGCTGGTTGTATTTATAGTTTTAGCACATGTGAAGATAGAAATGTAGAGGTTTACAAACACAACATTTTTGTGTTTATTTGTTTGTCGTAACTATGTTTTGTATTTGCCTTTGAAAAAGACTCATTAAGAGTCGAAAGCGCTTAGGCTAGTTAGTTACTAGTTTTGTACTGTTCATTGTCAGTTTATTGCATCTATATATATATATATATATATATATATATATATATATATATATATATATATATATATATATATATATATATATATATATATATATATATATATATAGATGCAATCATAAGGTAAATATAGACACAAACATTGAAGCAAGCAATCTAAGTCACAGTGAACTTTTTTGGCCGAAACTAACAGAGATACATCCAGTTATCAAACAGTAGCAAAAAGAATTACCTTAAACAGGTCACTAATAGGATAAAATATAGGTTACAGAGACCTCTTTTTGAAGTGAGGGTGTGATACCAGTATCCCATATCAAGATTCTAGACAGGATAGTATGCAGGGATCAATTGAACACAACTTTCTGTGTATCCAGATGGACTTGTATACTGAAAAACATACTAGTCCTGACAAATCTTTACTAGTCCTGTCCATAAAACAATGTCACAAACTTGTATTGAGATTAATAAAAGTTTTATTTTATAAATAGCATTGTCTTACCCCAAGCATTATCAAAGGAAATGCAGAAGTACAGGAGTATAAATCTCATAACAGTCTTTTCCTAATCATAATTCAGTTATTCCCTGTCTTTTGTCCATGTCTTTTGAAACATTCGAATTATTCCTCTTATAATGAGGTAATTGTGCCTCGTTTTGAAATATGAGATGTTATAGTAGAACTGACACAAATTATTTAACATAGAAAAGGAATGGCACAGTGTTCTTTATATAAGGAAGAGCAAGAAACACATTTTAAAACACGTGTCTTTGCCCCCCCCCCAATTGCCTCTCACTAATAAAGACTTGACTTTAGTGGATGTTCCGAATGATCAAAGTAGTGGCTATTGTAAACACTTTTATAAAATACTAGAATCAGAAGACATTGTTAGTTTCAGCTTGGAACAGGTGTGTTACCAAACAGTTCTAATTATGGTCTCATAATTAATAGCGTTAAGTTTGGTAATTGTTCCTAATTAATCAGACATCAATGTATTGTTGAAATTTATAAGAAGGAGGATAATTTTCAAATCTTAGATGCAAATGCTCAGAGATTTTAATTCCCAACAAATGTATGACATTCCGCATGGATATCTCCATGTGTATTCAATTGTTTGTTTATTCTTGTAATGTAAACAATATGAAAACTTCTTATTTCCTCATAGAACAAGTACATGTAGTTGTATGGAAAGGATGTGTCAATCATGTACTTATCATATATTGATTTAATTCTTATAATTATTTTCAATGCAAATGTAAAATATGCAGCTTCCTGTCTGTGGCTGTTCGAGTGTTTGGCTAGAATGCAAAAACAAAAAATGAAAAACTTAATCAAACAACCATACAAACTAATTTCTTTGAATATTTTTTACCATGTTCTTTTGTGTGGTATAGCATTTTGTAGTTTGTTACTGTGGTAAAGTAAATAAAGTGTGATATAACATCACTTTTAATTTATTTCATTATCAGATTAATTAGGATCAATTACCAAACTTCCATTATTAATAACAGGACCTTAATTGGCATGGTTAAGCAAAATGCACAAAATCAGATGGCTTCCTGTTATAGAAACGCAACTTCACCTTCTTGTGCTAATATTTTATGAATGTGTTTACAATTGTTACTGCTTTGATTCTACAGAACATCTGCTGAAGTAAAGTCTTTATTAGGGAATGGTGTACACAAACACTGGCTATTGATAACTGAAACTTACTAGCCCATCAGACTATTAACATCATGAAAGTTACTAGTCTGACAGGGAATCTTCTAGCCTTAGGCTAGCGGGCTACTGCTAATTTTGAGCACTGACTGTATGTATACAATATGCCAATCTTGTTTTGTCATGAGCTAGGTGCAAAAACTTAACAATGCAAGTTTATAGGTCATATTAATCATCTATTGTTTGGTACTAATAGACATTATAACATAATGTTTGTTAGGTCAACAGTGTCTTAGAAACAAGCATCAAATAAAAACTTTAAATGCAAGTGAGTAAAGCATAAAATATGGGTCATAACGACCTACTATTTAAGATGAATCCCTCATAAACTTTCATCATTCTAGCAAGTGCACATCATGAAGAAAACTTAAGAAGTTGTGAGCTAATGTAAAGTCTTAAGCTAAACTAGTAACATGTGAAATTCAAGTCACAGTGACCTTGTTTTGTGTTGCATAATTGTGGTACTAAGAGAGATGTATGTGATTATGTAATTTAATGATTCTCACATGGACAATTAAAACAAAATTTAACCAAACTCAATGAAGCATGAAATATGAGCCACAGTAATCTATTTTGTGACAAAGGTATAGAGTTCATCAAAATGCATTCCTCGCCATATTTCATGATTTCAGGTAATATAGTATTTACACTATAGGATTTAAAAATACATGCCAGGAGCTAGATACAAAATTTAAACCTAAACTAGCACAATAGGTGGTAGAGAATCAGATTCTTAATGTACTGGGTTTAATACCCACCTATGCCAGCAGTCCAGGTAGGTTGCATGTATACTTAGAAAAGGCACGTTGTTTCCAAATCCTCTTTATTATAAAGCCATTAGTGTATTAAAGTACTGTTAAAATGCACAATATAAGCATTATCTATTATTTTTACTGACTTTTTGATTGATTTACTGATTTTGTTTGCAGGGCAGTTGTTTCTCCCATGAGTAAGATAAGTGACACAGAAGTCTACAGAAATCCAAATAAATATATTCTGGTAATAAATATTTTATGATATTAAATACATTAAGGTATGCAGTATTTCATTTATAATCACATCCTTTTTTTAGATCTTGTAAGGCATGCAAGCAATTTATTTATAAAATGAATTTTTCTTTATCGTCTTCATTATTCTGTTTTGAAATGTAAGATTAGAGGTGTTATGTCTCTATTATATACATTTAAAATTGAGGTATTGAGTTGAAAACCTATTAAAAGAAAAAATTTAAATTATACCAAAATTGATATTTTTTTAAACATTATTATTATTATTATTATTATTATTATTATTATTATTATTATTATTATTATTATTATTATTATTATTATTATTATTATTATTATTATTATTATTATTATCAAACTGCAACTTATATCAACATTCATTAAATGACTTACTATTCTTCTATTATATTCTTCATTTCTCCTTCTTCTCCTTACCATTACTTTTATTTTATTAAAATAGTCAATCTGAACCTTACTTCTACCTACAGTAAATGACTGTCTCTTATCCCATTATTATTTATTATTATTATTATTATTATTATTATTATTATTATTATTATTATTATTATTATTATTATTATTATTATTATTATTATTAGGCAAAAGAGAAACCAGGTATCAAGATTGTTGGTTTCAACTCTCCACTCTATTTTGCCAATGGTGAAATGTTTGTAACAAAATTGCATAAAATAACTGGAGTGAAACCTGAGAAAATCAAAAAACAACTAAGAAGGATGGCAATGAAGGATGTATTAACAACAAAGGTACAGGACAGAATGTATATATAATATTCCATTCATAAAATATATGTGTGTATCTCACACAAGCATATCTT
This sequence comes from Potamilus streckersoni, assembly GCA_016746295.1. NCBI lineage: Eukaryota > Metazoa > Mollusca > Bivalvia > Unionida > Unionidae > Potamilus > Potamilus streckersoni. The sequence goes on along the minus strand of JAEAOA010002352.1, from coordinate 3,136,205 downwards.
TGCATATTCAGGTTGATAAAAAAATGAATGAATTGTAATGGATTTCTATGCAACAAAAACCTATATTGATGCACTAATTCATTCAAAGTTATTTTATGTCAGTAAGCATTGAAACAATGAAAATAATATTTTATGCACTATTGTACTGTAATCCATAATACTTTGCAAATGTGTCAAAATGTTGTTTGTATGGATTGTTGTATTTGCAATGTTTTAGATAAATATTTGAAAAACTCAGATTTGTGAAGTTAAAAGTTTATTATCAATGGATAATAACATTAAACTGTCATATCCTGTAATTTTGACTATACAAACAAATGGATATTTTCTTAAATAAAATGACTCAGACACTTAATTTAGTCAGAATTATGTTTCTGTAAGAATTAAGGGGAATACAAAACATTGATTTTATTATGAAGAAATGAAATGCATGATAAAGGCATATAATACACTGGAATGGAATGATTGGGAAAAAAAACACTGTTCAAATTAGGAAAAATCAAGAAATGTTTTTCATAAAGAGAGAGAGAGAGTCTCAGATTTTAAATTTTGTGAGAACTGAACAGCTAATGAAGTACTTATAACACTATGTTCATCATTATATACAGGAATTCATGTTAATAATACATTACCTGTTACAATTATATTGTAAAATACATATGTTTGTCTAAGCATTTTAAACTCTGCATTCATACTGTATCAAAGTTAATATGTATTTATGCCACAGGATAATTTTCCTGCTGAAGAAGATACAGAGGGCAGCACTACTGAGCCTGCAACAGGTGCTCCCATTAACACTGTCATGAATGGTCATGTGACAAAACATATGTCTACCAGAGCTGATATCTGTGTGGTACATCACATTATCATTGACTTTTCTGCTGTACCATTCATTGACTCAGTGGGAGCAAAGATTCTCAAACAGGTAGAAAATTTTAGTCAAAATCATTGTAATGATGCTAATTAGCAAAATTTTTGTGAAAACAGGTGAGCAGTATGTTTCATCCAACCGTTTTACTTGAATGCTTCTTTCATACATAATTCTTGGCATACATATTTAAAAGTGAGTGTGTGTCTGTGTGTGTGTGTTTGTGTGTGTGTGTGTCTTGTGCTTCATGCAGACAACCTTTTAACAATCTGCAAACTTTACTATAATAGAGTGAACCTTTTCAGTCCTCGGTAAATCAAAAATGCAAACAAGAAAGTGTAAAATGCTGACATGTTATATATGTATAGTACTTTTCTATTTCATGAACTATGATATCCTGGCAAGTTGACATTAAAGACCAGTCACTTTAATCCATAACAACAACAATAATAATAATAATAATAATAATAATAATAATAATAATAATAATAATAATAATAATAATAATAATAATAATAATAATATAATGTTTTTAAGCAATGGAACAAAAAGGGTTATGAGGAAATAGTTATCATCCACTGACTTTGAACAAAGTAAATGACTAATAAATATGCACTGCTTAATAACCTGCCAATTAATCACTGATCGTGAGGGAGGAGCGAGATGAAAAGCCTTTGTAAGATATACTGACTAATGATATTTGTTATGTATACTTAAATTGCATTGTTTGTTTGTTAGCTTGTTTATAATTTTGTATAGTTTTTATTGTGTGCTATTGAAATGTAAGATTGTATTTTGGAATTAACCTAGTCCAAAATCAAGTTTATTTTCTGATCTGAATTTCTTGATTTTTTAAAATGAATTCTTTAAATAAATAATGAATAGCCAAAATATTCTGTGCATATGAATCTGACAGCATGATCATTATAAATAGATGTAAACGTGTCTGGGTCTCAGTTATTGGAATTCCCCTACAATTTACTTGGTATATCAGATATGGTCCATGTTATATATCCAAATTTTAGTAAAACATCTATATAAAAATAAAAAGAACATTTTATTTTGTCAAATTAAGAAGTTTCTAGAATTTTATTTTCCATTAGGTATTAGTTTTATTGTTAGAAAATGCGAATTGTGATCTGAGGTCAAGTAGAGGACTATGTAATCTTGTTGCTGGAAAGATTGTTTTTTTTTGTGCTTTAACATTCAAACTGAAAATGGTGTCAATCAGACATAAAATATGGATTCCATAGTAATCATCTTAAATATCATGTTCTTACTCTTCCTGAAAGTAAATTCAGATTAGTTTCACCATAAGAACTTCTATTTATGTGAATCTGATAAACATCAAGACCATCACAGCGGTCATCTTGAAGGTCTCAGATGGAAAGTCCTATGAACTTGAGGGCTTCACTAATATAATTCTTATGATCTCTTGTTGACACTAAATGAAAATGGTGCCAGTCTGATACACCTAGATATTGACATTCATCCTAAATGGAAAATCGTATTGACATGGGTTTTTTTATCAGAAGACTAATGATGATATTGAATACATCCTGAATGAAAATGTTGCCAGTCTGACAGCTAGATATTGACATTCATCCTAAATGGAAAATCATATTGACATGGGGTTTTTATCAGAAGACTAATGATGATATTGAATTCATCCTGAATGAAAATGGTGCCAGTCTGACCTCAAATATGGATACCACAGTGAATTATTGAAAATCATTACACTAATTCTCTTGAACAACATGGAGTTTTCATGCAATGGCTTTTAATGGTGTTCAGTTTGTTTTATATGAAAACATTGCCAATCTTACATGCAACATGAGTTGTATATTGGTTAATTTGAGAATCTTATCCTTCAGAAATATTGAAGATGATTTCAGCACTCAACAATTGAAAAGAAGAAATGGTATAATCTTGAATTCTTGGAATTCTTGTGCATCTGTTCTTTTATGGAACTCTGGTTCGAACATGCATTAAAAATGGTAGACAGCAATAAGGTTGTAAGAAACGGGGGGATTTTCAGCTCATAAACAATAGGAACCAAATGATCCAAAGTATGCACATATCTATGATCAATATTTGGGTAAGTTTCATTGTGTGAGTAATTGTGAGTGAATAATTTTTTTTCTTTTTTACAGTAATTCAGTCTTTCGTTTTTTTTTTTCTTCAGGTATTTGATGATTATGCTACAATTGACATCAAGGTGTTTCTTGCCTGTATTGCAGGTAAATGTAATAAGATCAATACTATTTGTATTGGTCTTTATTGTCTCCTTCATTACATCTTATTAGTTTTAATGGAAGTTTTAACTATTTCTTCCATAATATTCATTTTGTTTGAATTTAAAATATTTAAAATATTTTGTATGAATTTTAAATTTTAAAGAGTACTGAACTTGACCAATTTTTTTTTCTACAGTTCCAAAGAAATTGATAATTTAAATGGTTCAGTGATAAATGCCTAAATAAACCTTTTTCATGTCTTTCACTGTAGACCATAGTCTTTTGGTCCTAATACTGGATTAAGGAACATATTACTCAAGCCACCTGAAAAATATAAAGGATGGATAGCTAATCCCAAATCAGTGTCCTGTTTGGAGAGGCCCTTCTTGTTTATAGTATTATGTGTCATTTTGTGTAACCTTTGATAACTTCTATACTATCAGTCTGTTTGAGGACTTGTTTTGTTGTTGTGGTGTTTAATACCATTTTTAGCACATGATAGGCTATGCATTGTGGCCAGTATTAATGGTGGAGGAAAAACCTGGTAAAATCTCAGACAGAACCACCAACACATGAGAAACTTCTGGCAGGTTTTCTCACATACTCACATTGGCCAAATCTGAGACTCAAACCCACACAAACAGAGGTGAGATGGTAGTGATCCATAACATATAGAACATACAGTGCTTTAGACCACTTGGCCACTTGGGAGCCCTCTATTTGAGGAAACATATTGTACTTTAATAACTGATATAGAGGATTCTTTTCCATGCTCTCACAGTTCAGTCTCTTTCAAAACATATTGCTGTTATAATGATTTTTTCATCCTATCGTCATCTACTTCTGTGTTCATTGACTCAGCGGATTGGTTCAAGAAAAGCCTGACTGGTTCTTAATATTGTTACCTTTGTATGTATTCAAGTTGATTAAATACATTGGTAAAGGAACCAGACTAAAATGTAGTGGCTGAAATATGTTGCATGGTGACATCTTTGCTATATGGTGATGTGTACTCATGTGTCACCTTATGACATCATTGGCATTGTACTACATCTCTGAAAGTAAAGCATCCTTGGAATAAATTCACCAGTAAGCCATGCATATATATTTGCAAACAAACACCCCGAAAAATAAACACCTTAGCATAAATGTAAATTAAGTATCCCAAAGTTCCAAAAGACTACAGGCTTCACAATGTGGCATTTTGCCAACAAATTGTCAACCCCCAAGCAGTAGCATATACTGTCAAGGGAAGGCACCCCACAGTGTGATCAGATTATTTCTTCTGTAGAAACTATTGGTATTTTCATTTTTGAAGAACAAGCTGAAAATAAGCATTATTATTCATTCATTTCAGTATAAGTTAATTAAGAAAAATCTTATGATAAATTACTGCCATTAAAATATAAAATAATATTTTAAAAAAAACTTACAACTCTATTTTCTGTAATGCTTATTAAATATAAAATAATATAATAATATTTAAAAATATTTAACCAGTTGTAACTTATTTATGTTCTCTAGATGATGTGTGGTCAGTTCTTGAAACAACCAGATTTGTAGAAAAGTACAGTGACAATATTTTTACAACACTGGACAGTGCAGTCATCATGGCCCTTCTAGATGAAAACAAAGATTTTCTTAATGTATGTATATTTTTTTGTCTTGTCTTCAGAGCTTTACATGACATTGCCAGCTTTTATCATAATGTACCTAAAAATGCCATGTATGAATATCATGTACCAAATATATCATACAGTACCATGTACCAGATGTATCTTAAAATGCCATGTATCTAATGCATCATAAAATAAAATGACATGTAGCCAATAATTCATACAATGCCATGTACCAATGTATCATACAGTGTCATGTACCCTATGTACATTTATCATGTATTGCCATGTATTCAATGTATCAGATAATGCCATGTTCCCAATGTATCATACAGTGCTATGTACCAAGAGTATCATACAATACAATGTACCAAGTGTATCATTAATTACTATGTACCAAGTGTATCATACAATTACTTTAAGTATTATATGAAATATTCAACTTAACAAATAAGCATTAATACATTGTTGATTTTTCATGTGTGGATATTTTTGCTCAAAAGTAGTATACAATTATGCAAGGAAACTAAGTTTTCAACAATTAAACAAGTATTTATTAGTTATCTTTCTTCCCTCTTTGAGAGCAAAATTTATATGAGGTGGCGCTCACCAGTTATTATGTACTTTTGAGAGAGTGATGTATGTAAGGTGAAGTTGTTTGCATTTTAAACATGCACAGTGCAGAGAATGTTGGCATACCTATATACTACTTTCATGTAATCTGGATGAAATTTCTTTGGATATTGTACTTTTGGAAATTTTAAATGATCTTGGGACACTGCTAACTAAAATGACTGCTCCCTTGTGCTCCAAAAATCAACCTAAATTTGTCTAAAGTACACTATTTGTGGCAGCTATTAAAATATGGAAAATAAATTTTGCCAAACTAGATAATACCAGCTTCTAAAAGTGCAATGACTGAATTACCAAATACATAAAATGTAAAAAAAGTTATCGGCTCCTTTTTTTACAATTTACCTTTGAAGTTCGTGAAGTGAAAATGAGCAAGTAGAGCTAGCACGTTTTTGAAAGGTGCACATCTGGATTAAGGCCAAGCTGTATATTCTCTAACCCATATTACACCCATCAATCATACATCAAAATAAAGGGAATTAAAGGTTCTTTGAACAACACCTAAGATATACAAAGTCTCTTTTAAATAAGCAGTATAACTAGTGAGGCAACCCAGGGAAACTCTTTTTCTTTAAAATTTTAACCCTATGCTAAATACGAAACTGTAGAGCGCCACCTGAATGCTAACTTCTGGAGACACAGCCAAACTGCCAAAACCCTACCCCCACCCCCAAAAAACAACACAGTCACATCACAAGCATATATTTTCCACAGTTACTCATCAAATACATGTATGTGAACATTAAGGCTTGATGTAAATGATGTAAACTTTCTTCTTTCAGGCTGTAACCTATGTATAGAATGTACAAGATGGGTGATACAAAGGAGGGACATTAAAAGCCTGTATGGAATGTTTCTTCCAAAATGAAAGTCCTTAAGGATTGTGGTAAACCATGCCTCAGAGGAGGAGTTTCACAGAAACATCAGTTTTTCACAAAGTCAACAGTGTTTTAGAACCTGGAGAATGCATGGTCCTGGTTTCATGTCATCAAAACTAGCGACTCAAAACTTTTGTCCTCTATGTAAGAATGAGAACAAATATTAATATATGATGCAGTTAAATATTCATGGAAATGACAAAATCGGTGAATGGCTGCATTAAGATTTGTTACAGGAGAGTGACCTTGTAAATTGAGTCCCTGAACAAAGGTTGTAACTTATGATGAAAAACACAAAAAATGAATGCCATGAAGAAAATGGTCAACCCTGAATTTGGGGGTATGCCAATACTGCCTTAGAGTGTATTCATTACTTTATGTCATGTGACCAATATCGATTTTATGAAATACTGTTTAAACTGGCTTGCTACTTTTATGCTGTGTGGAATGGAAAGAAATCTTATTTTGTTGAGGATGGTAGAGTTTGGGGTAAGAAAGAATTCCTATATTGACTTACAATTCTTGGGGGGTTGGGGTTTATATAGATAAGCTCAGTGATATGAATAACAAATTGGTTGTATTATTCTTGCTGCTATTGTTGTATTTGTCTCTTTGATTTCTATTAATATTATAATTATAATTATTAATAATTTATTATTATTATTATTATTATTATTATTATTATTATTATTATTATTATTATTATTATTATTATTATTATTATTATTATTATTATTATTATTATTATTATTATTATTATTATTAGCTCTAAGACCTCTATAGTTTTGTCTTGTTTAATACCTCTTCCTATATATATATATATATATATATATATATATATATATATATATATATATATATATATATATATATATATATATATATATATATATACATACATACATACACGGTGTTGCAGTTTTCAGTCTTGTTTTCACATTTTATAGGCATTGCTGGACTCAAAACATTTTTCTAGAATGGTTTTGATTTGAAAACATCATCCATTTCATTATTAGCATTTCAAAGACTATTTAGCAAGACTTACATGTATATTTTTTTCTATGAAAACTGACATGTATTTTTGTAACAAAAATGCATCATGTAAACAATAAATATGACTCATATCCTTTGATCCAAGAAGAAAGTTTTTGTTACCTAATGTAGCCTATCCACTAAACTTAACTGAACATACAGTTAAACAGTGATGTATGTTGATTATGTTGAATTATTGGCCAAATTAAAAAAAAATCAATTTATATTGTTTTGTGCTTTACAGTGAATGGCTGAAAAGCAAATTTACACATGTATGCTCCATATTTGCCTACATATATTTTTAAATTTGCTGAGATTTAAAGTCTTCAAAAAGTGTATGTCTGGATGATGAATTTTTAGGCTATAGCAAATCATTATCTGTTTTCACCTGTATTTTAAAACTGATGACATCATTATGAAGTAAAATAATTTATAGATAATATCAATGAAATTAAAAAATATCAAATTAAATGTATTTTTTCTGCATAGATTTATTTGTTATTCATTTTTAATTTAAACTGGTATGTATGCTTAAACTTATGAGTTGTGTAGATTTAGGTTTGCAAAGAATGATCAATTTGCATTTTATGTTTGGTAAATACAGCCGTAGTGTATAGTAAAATGGCATGTTTACACATATTCTCCAGATTTTTAAAGATAGATATTCAAATTTTCTGATATTAAAGCATTCAAAAAGTGTAGGTCTGGATGAAGTAAAAGCTAATATTTTCACTTACCAGATACATTGTCTCCAGTCTGTATGTTAAAATTGTACTTATAATATCATGAATCAATACATTGTATAAATACTATCACAGACATAAATGATGTGCAAATCAAGCATAATCTTGATGAGTCCATTGCAGATTTAAAATCCAAAACAAAAAAATCAACTCAAAAGTTATCTTATGTGTACATTGTTACTTATTTTTATAAATCAAAATTATAATAGATTTCTGTTTGAATGATTTAGTTAAACTTTGTTTTTAATTGCATGCAGTGTAATTAATTGCATTCATACATCAAATATATATAATTATTTATGTATGTATTTTTAATTAAAAAGTGTAGAGAACATAAACATTGTTCTTTTTAATATCCCAAAATTTTGAATTTCTGTTATGGTTTCCATTTCTCACAAGAACTCGTATTTCATAGTGTTGTCTACATGCATGACGGTTTGTTGCAAGTTTCATTAACCCTGGACCATTCAGTCTGCAGTTTCTGGGCAATAGACAAAAAAAGAGACAAAACTCGTAATTAATTAGAAATAAATATCAAAATGTCCAAGAACTGCACATGTATGATTAGCCTATAGAAACATCCATTACAGACAAGAAAAAACTTTATTATAGACAAAAGAAAAAAGACATAGATGCAAACATTTCACTGCAAGACATGCGGTGTACAAGCCACTTCAGTTTCAATTTTAAATATTATGCAGTCAAGAAGCTGGAGAAAATTTAAAAAAAAATAAAATAAAATCTAAGTAACAAGAAGTTGCATACTGTATTTGCAAATTAAATTAAACATTCTTCAGTTAATATTTTTCTGCAAAGTGTTTTTAATGTGTCAAATTTTAAATTTTGAAGAAGTACTGGATCCTAAAGCTGAATAAATTGTGCATTCAAATTTTATCATAGTCAAGCCAGAATGGTCTTGAAATAGCTCACTCTGACTTTTCCCTTAATTCATCTCTGAAACATAAAAGGGCCTGCGTTTAAGGATCAGTGGAATTGACCCAGTCATCGTAGCGGTATATTCGGAGAGAGTACCTTAGACCTACGATTGTATCTGTTCATAAAGTAACTCGGGTCAAATAATTGATCTTCAAAGTAAAGCTAATTGTATCATATTCTAGGCTGTCAGAAACTGATGAAAGACATGATTATTTGGGGAAATTTAGGAACATTTGTTTCTGATTGGTCAGCTAAAATTATGTCATACACTTTGGAAGTAATATGGATTTAAGGTAGCGATTTGGCTCAGAATTATTTAGTAAGAAATCTTGCTTGAGAGAAATAATGTTGGCTCCAAGGGGAAACCCTAAAGAAGAGTTTTTCCCTCGTGAACAAGGTAAATAGGCCAAATAGCTGACTTGAAAGGAAACAACTGGCTAGTACGCACGATTGTGTGGAAAAGAAACAACATTAAGGTATGTAATTTTAATTTCCATGTAATTCTCTATTTTGTTTGTTTGGCTTTATGCATATGTGTTCGATATGCTTATGATCCATGTTTGTATTTATTCATTTCATAGGACTTTGTTGATGTGATAGAGAGTTACGCAATTGCTTTAATTTAACAGTTATTAGTTCATTGATATAATTAACGAATTTGTGATGCAATTCAAATATTCAATGTGCAGAATTTCTTACGGTTATAGGAATGAATTTCCTTTGTCTGTAGGATGATATTGTTATCGTGAGTTAATGATAATTGCTTATTTATATATGGTTTTGTAATGTTCAAATGATCTTGCAGGTTATTGGTTACGGTAAGCTAGATTTTAATGAATTGTATGCCATAATAATCAAACATTTATCTTATTGAGCGGAACCGGCTAGCCAGATGTAAGAGGACGTATAGTAATGTATGCTGATATATATAGCAGCATCGTTTGTATACGGAACACGTGTCAATTGTTAATCAATTGCCACTTGGAACAGATACGATGAACTGTTTAATTGAGGTCAGACTTGGTGTAGAGCAATGGTCATTTGTAACTATAGATATGATTGTACCTTACCTCAACATACAGTATATTTATAAGGACCGTTAATCGTTATGGTCACTTTATGTCAGAAGTTAAGCAGTGTGGATAGCTATTTACGTTTATAAATAACGAAGGTGAGATTTTATATAGGACTAGGTGGTGAAACATATACAGCTTTAGTAGTAATCTTGTCATTTAAGGAAACAGCTTTTTGCATCCTACCCTAGAAACCCGATGAGGACAGTCCAAGAGGTAAGTCCACATTTTGCATCCTACCCTAGAAACTCGATGAGGACAGTTCAAGAGGGAAGTCCACATTTTGCATCCTACCCTAGAAACCCGATGAGGACAGTCCAAGAGGGAACTCCACAAATAGAAGAGTCAAGAGGAAGAACGGAGCGTACATGCTAGATGTTGAATACACAAAGTCAATTGAGAACGATGCTGGATAATGCAAATCAGGCATGGACATTGTACTATTTTCACCATTCGTTACTATGATGAAAGAATCCGTAAATTTAACACTGCTATTAAATTACATCAATATAAATCAGTTGGATTGTAATTGCAATTTTGGATTATATATTAATTAAATTATTTATATTCTATTGTTTAATAGGGATCGTATTTGTTTATTTCTTCGCAATGGTCTTGCTTAGTTCTCTATCAATATTCCCTCTATCTACTCACACTGACAATAACATCGAGGAAGGTTATCCTCTAGATAATGATCACCAAATCAATTAAACAGAGGCGGTCACTTCTCGACACCCCGACCACCCCTTTGTAGTGTTCTTTTGTTAAAGTTTTGAGTCTGCAAAGTATTATATTGTCCAAATGACTGCAAAGTGTTAGATTGAACAAATGATGGGACATTTAGGATTGTTTGGGATTTTATTCACATTACTATATATTCCTCTTACATTTTCTCTTTGTAACTTAAAGAAACAAATTGCTGAAATTTGCAAAACATTTTGGCATCGCTTCTTTCTGTGATCCGGTTGAAGACGTAGAGTAGTAATAATACTAAAGTGTGGCAGTAGGATACAAACAACTAACCTTTTAACCTCTAAATTAAGCTGCATCAGGGAGTTGCTTTGTTATTGTTCTTGGTTTAACGCCATTTTTCAGCAACTTTAAAGGTTATACATTTTTTTCACTTTATCTGGTTGAGGAAGAACCCAAGAAAATCCATGCTAAATCCACCTATCCACAGGAAACCACTGGCAAGCTTTGCCACATAGCCACATTAGCTGGCCCGAGACTTGAATCCACGCGGACGGTGGTGAGACCATTGACCACTCCACTACTCCCCATCCCACGATACCAGAGAGAATAATTATAATATCTTATGGGCGAGTTACTATTATGAGGCTAAACGAGCCTGAATGAAATTGCTCTCATCGACCAAAAGAACCACTATATTTGGTTTCACTTTACTCATTTCAAATTAAAGCAGATTTCACTTTACTTATAACGAATTATAGCAGGTTTTACTTGACTCATAGCCATACGTCGTGTTTTACTATTAAAATGTAAATGCTCCCATTTCTACGCACAGATAAAATGGAAATGTGCGGTATATTGAAAATAGGACGCAGCCTAGTATCTTTGTCGAATTCAAGGTCACGGTGTAACTTTTACAGCTGGACAGAATCGTTGTAATTGTGACTTGAGACTTACAAAGAGAAAGTCAGTACACAAAACTGAACGTGCGAGATTTGGGACAGGTAAAATGATAAGAGTTGTTCTGCTTACGAATAGAGATGAGTACGAAAATAATGCATATCTGAGAGGCAATCTTTAAAATTCCAAGGAACTTCTATCTTTTCAAAGTGAACGCACATCGACTAGTTAATTAAACAAGCTAGTTCAATAAGATTCCTCTTTAAGATAATCTCTCTGCGCAAAATAAACTACGAAAGAGCGGCAATTGGCTCAAACCTTAAAATACAATGACCCTTTAAAATAAGCAAAACACAGTAATCGGGAGAGAGACGGGTACTTAATTGAACTTCCAACACATTTCATTAAACGAGTTTAAATTGTTTTAAGAAGTATATTTGTATTTCCACAATCGTAACCTATGCGCTATATTCTAGTACATTCTTCTCAAATTTTCTTTGGTAAATTCCTTTAGCTTTTTTTTCTTCATCTGATTCTATTTAACGTGTACCCATTAGCATGGTCAATTTCAACAGATCAATGAATAGACTGGTTGATATTTTGTTTTAAATGAGACGTGTCAAGTAAATTCCACGGATATTCACTACAACCATAGTGCCTCAATACGCGAATTGTATCTTAAATTGTTCTTGTCATACAATGACGCTTTTAAAATGTCGGTTCAATATATATGGAAAAGAAAGAAATTACATTTGTGTGTATGTGTGAATTAACTTGTCTATTAGGACAATCCGTTTATATCGTTAATGGGTTTTGATACATGCCATACTGCGTGGGGAATGTCTGTAAACAACGTCAGTAGCCTTTGCAGTTTGCTCAGAAACAGAGTATACTCAATAGTTGTAATAACAAAATCTTGAAAGAAACGCTTCACTTTGCTTCTTGGCGTAATTCATCAATAATTGATCGATGGTGCAAATCGATTTTATATTAATATTGTTCTTGCGATTTAGCTGGTTTTATTGTCCATGGACTTAAGTCTGAAATAAAGTTATTAAAGTTATTATTATCATCATTATTGTTATTATTATTATTATTATTATTATTATTATTATTATTATTATTATTATTATTATTATTATTATTATTATTATTATTATTATTATTATTATACCAAGTCATTGTATTAATATTGTTTTGCGATTTTGCTGGTTTAATTTTCTATGGACTTAAGTCTGAGTTAATCTTCTTCTCCTTCTTCTTCTTCCTCTTCCTCCTCCTCTTCTTCTTCTTCTTCTTCTTCTTCTTCTTCTTCTTCTTCTTCTTCTTCTTCTTCTTCTTCTTCTTATTATTATTATTATTATTATTATTATTATTATTATTATTATTATTATTATTATTATTATTATTATTATTAAACTATGTTTGTGTTTGCAGTTATTATTCTAACAAAATATATATGCTGGAAGAGAAAGGATTTTTCTGGCTAAATATCGATTTTATTAAAATTATGTCAATAGTCTCCTTTTTATTCACATACATTATAGGTATCGTGACTTGTGCCTAAATACAGATCACATACATTATAGGTATCGTGACTTGTGCCTGAATACAGATCACATACATTATAGATATCGTGACTTGTGCCTGAATACAGATCACATACATTATAGATATCATGACTTGTGCCTAAATACAGATCACATACATTATAGATATCGTGACTTGTGCCTGAATACAGATCACATACATTATAGGTATCGTGACTTGTTCCTGAATACAGATCACATACATTATAGGTATCGTGACTTGTGCCTGAATACAGATCACATACATTATAGGTATCGTGACTTGTGCCTGAATACATTATAGGTATTGTGACTTATGCCTGAATACAGATCATATACATTATAGATATCGTGACTTGTGCCTAAATACAGATCACATACATTATAGATATCGTGACTTGTGCCTGAATACAGATCACATTCATTATAGGTATCGTGACTTGTGCCTGAATACAGATCACATACATTATAGGTATCGTGACTCGTGCCTGAATATATTATAGGTATTGTGACTTATGCCTGAATACAGATCATATACATTATAGGTATCGTGACTTGTGCCTGAATACAGATCACATACATTATAGGTATCGTGACTTGTGCCTGAATACAGATCACATACATTATGGCTATCGTGACTTGTGCCTGAAAATTTGTGTAGAGTTTCCTCAGATGTCTTGTTGAATTGCATGCAGATTTTATCAACAATGTGTTTTAGATCTCTCACCAAAAGTTTCTCCATTTGTAACTCATCCATCTTGATTCGTTGAACGTATAAGTGGCTGTTAGGGTGTGGCGCGCTCTCAGGTAGAATCTATAAAGTGCTCGAATGCGCGCAAGCGTTAGAGAAAAGTTAGTACAGCATAACCTATTGTTGTTATCAAAATATCACTAAGGATATTTTGAGAAGACATAAGTGTAATCACACCGACGATGGCAATGTTTTTCTTGTTGTTGTTGACTTACACAGAAAGCTAAATGAAGATTGAATGACTCGTATGCATCACTAACACGAGAGAGTGACACCGTATGAGGGTGAAAAATACTTCGTTGCTAAATATGTGCAGAAAATAAACTGCTTTTGTGTGGATGTGTGCATTATGAAAGGAAGTACAAACAATAAATATACATTTTTATATAGAAATATTTATACCTGTAGTTATTGCATGTAGAGGCTACTTGTTTTGAAATTAACTAAAGTTTTCTTAGTCAGCTAAACTCTGTGCCCTTTTAGCATTACGTTCAGTTTCAGTCACTACCACAATCTTAGTATTAATCTTAGTCTCGATATGAATTTCAATGGTCAGTAAAACTTTTTATTGATCAGCATGTATGGGTGTTAAGTCAGTAGATTTGGCTGTTGATAAGTAGCTGGTGGTGTTGATCAGTAAGACTACCAATGATCCTGAGCTTTCCCCTACTTCTTCAATGTGTGTGTGCGTGTTTGTGTTTGTGTGTGTGTGTGTGTGTGTGTGTGAGAGAGAGAGAGAGAGAGAGAGAGAGAGAGAGAGAGAGAGTTCCTGTCAGTAAGACTGTATTGTTCAGTGTGCGTAGAACTTGGACAATATATGATGGTGTGGTCAGTAACACTTTGCGTTAGGTTGTCATTCACGTGGGCTAGATTCATTGCCTTTTTCCATAGATATACTCGATGTTGATATTCCCCTTGTGGCCTAGTGCACCCATACCGTCTCCTATGTTAATCTTTTCAATATTTAAACATTATATTAGGCCAAATCATACTAAAATCTTAAAATAATGGTACTAATTCGTTAGGTGCTCTGCATTAAGAGGTTAGTGTTATGACTAGTCGATCTGCTCAGGATAATGTAACAGGGTGAGACATCATGCCACATGCCTGCATCATGATGCCCCAGTGCTTGACATCACTACAAACGGCCACACTGCAAAAATGTTAACGATATGACTGAAAAACATTGTTAAAGCTAAGTTAAAAATCCATTTCACACACACTCACACACACACACACACACATACACACACACACTTCTCATATGTCTGATAGAGTTTCATACCATAGGTTATAATTCCGACCTGCCTCTATGCAGGAAGCCAACTGGTACGGTTTTCTGGCCCTTCATTTATAAATTTTTTAATTTTTAAAAAAGCGTCATATATCAAAGCAGATCCATCTGAATTTTGTTGGTGTTATTCTTGCTTTCCATACATAAACAACATTGGTGTTATTCCATACATAAACAATATCTTTCTTTATTGGCTGCTTATAACCATAAATAAGTACTTTTAGTTTCGTGGTCTATAAGAGAGCATTCACCAAATTTTGCTGAATGACTTTTTGAATTAAAGCAGGAATCCTATGCCAATATTAGACCGTTCCCTCACAAAATCCATGATGTCGGTCACTCCAGATATTAAATTTGACACCTGATGAGATTAGACAGATTTGGGAAGAGCCAAACTGAGTAAAAGGATTTAACAGAAGCTTTTGCTATTGTTTTAGTTTTAGTATTCCTCAAAAGAGTTGCCTCTGGGTATCTTGTTAACGCGTACACAATGGTCAACACAAATTGGTTAGCTGATTTGGTCCTCGGTACTGGACCGACACGATCTATTGTTACTCTGCTAAGAGGTTTGTCAAATTCAGGAAAAGGTTGAAAATGAACCTTATCAATCTTCTGATTTGCTTTTCTTACTATCTGAGAAGTGCGATAATATCTGCATGATTTTCAAGCATCTTATTAATCCCTAAATGACCAGCCAAAGGAGTAGCATGGGACATATTAATAATTTCCGTTCTATACAGCTTTGGAATTATAATTGTATAGTTCATTGACCACTTGTCACCAGCAGGTATCTAAGTTGGTTGTTGTTGTTGGGTTTTACGCCATTTTTCAGCACAAGATAGGCTATTCATGGCGGCCAGTGTTAATGGTGGAGGAAGAAACCGGGAAATTTCCGGAAAGAACCACCGACCCACGAGAAGTTACTGGCAAGCTTTCTCACATATCCACATTCGCCGAATCCTAGACTCGAACACACGCAGACAGAGGTGAGATGGCAGTGATCCGTAACGGACAGCGCTTTAGACCACTCGGCCACTTTTTTTCTCATTTTCTCATAAAAATCCCACTTTTAACTAAATACCAAACAGATGCTTCTGCAGCGTTAGTTTCATTTTTGCCATTAGAAGCAAACAGGAGATCGCATAATCTTTTTCCTTTTTAACGACGAGTGATTGTCGTTTGTCACTTTGATTAGAATAAAGAGACTGAGTAGTTAAAAGAAAATCACTGACCAATACCATTTAACTGATTAAAAAAAGAGAGAAAGTGACCTCTTCAAAAGCCTGACCATACACTTTGTCAGCTAAAGGAATACTTGCCTGATAAAGATCATTCTCAAGAACTATCTTGGTCGATACTCAAATAATTACAC
This sequence comes from Potamilus streckersoni, assembly GCA_016746295.1. Taxonomy (NCBI): domain Eukaryota; kingdom Metazoa; phylum Mollusca; class Bivalvia; order Unionida; family Unionidae; genus Potamilus; species Potamilus streckersoni. The sequence continues at coordinate 3,119,614 of JAEAOA010002352.1, read as the reverse complement.
AAGCTGGATATAAATCAGAGAATTCATTTTCGATATGATAACATTCTGATCCAAACAATGCTTGTCAGTTACAAGTGGATTAATCACAACCTGATCTCCAGCTAGGCCATTGCCTAGTAATAAATGAATACCCTCAATGGGTAATGAACAATGTTCCGACTGTCACGGGTCCTGAGACTAAATCTGTTGATCAATGTACACAACGGAGAGAAACATTAACAAAGCCGCTCTGAACTCTATGAATAAGAACACTCTCTTTATTAAAAGACCACTCAGTAAAATTTAAAGTATTTGATAATTAAAGAATTTGAGAAGCTCGTTTGTCACTTAAAAAATTAATAAGGATATTATTGGCTGAATCACCCATGAGTGATACAGAACCCTTTGACATGAATGGTTCATAATTCTTCATAATAAAATCAGACTGGGGTTTTATCGAACCAACAAATGTATTGCTTTCAATACATGATCGTGAAAACTGACCTCTTAGAAATAAGATCATTTGAAACAGGTCAGTCTTTATTCCTTTTCTTTTTTCAATTGCTAGAAATCTTGAAACAGATTGATGTCTAAAAGTTGTGCCAAATTGAGAATTGGAAGAGCTTTTGTTAGCCTGAAATATTTTTTTACCAGAGTATTGCTGAGTGGAGGACTTAATGACAACAGACAATTTATAAGCTAAGGAATAATCGTCAGCAGTACCAGCAGTATTTTCTAAAAATTCGAACTTATGCTCATCAAGATAAGTTCTAACATCACTATGGACAGAATCCTTTAATACTACAAGTTATACGAGTTGTCTTTGATTTTCGTAATCTTAATCAACTATCTTGGATGAACACGACCTATCAGATAAATGCTCTTTTTGTCTTGCAAATTCGACACTAGTTTATCTAGCTCCTTTTAATAGTTACTCAGCGTTTGCTGATAAGCCTCAGAAACTAACCCTTTAATTCGCATTCCTTGACCAGATCTTAGTCGGCACTTTGATGTACTGACAGGGAAACATAGATATCTCGAGCTTTGACAAAATGTGCACTTTGTAATAATATAGTCCAGTGCTGTTTTGGGCATTTCGACTGTTCAGCTATTTGTTTTCAAAATGAAGCAATACAAGGTACTAAGAAGAAAAAGAATGGATGTTTTGAGAAATTGTGATATTTCATTATCATTCTCAGTGGATAGAGTGTTGGATACGTTACATAAGGGTCACGGGTTCAATATCCATAACTTCCTGGGTAGTCTGTCTGATTGTGTCCGTGGGAAAGGTACTTAGTTCCACTGACTGATATAACCAATGATGTTAAAAGTGCCTTTAAAAATCCAGAAAGCGCACACATACACACAAACACGTACACTCACCAACGTACAATGTCAAGTACCATAACACAGACCCAGGGAGGAAGAGAACGGAATTTTAAATATTTCTGTTTATTTTTTTTCTCCTTTTTTTGTCTTAATTTTGTCTATATTTTTTATTTTTTATTTCCTGATAATAAGTTTTGCATTATTTAGTATATTTTGTTTTTAAATTTAAATTGTTCAAAATTGAATTTAATATTTTGCTGTTATGTTATTTTCTAATTTGTGCAAAATAATATCGATCTCTGTAAGTCGAAAACAACTGAAAATTTCCTTATAAATTTTAAAATTGGAGATGTATTGGTCTGCCAAGAATATGAACGTTGTAAAAATAGCGTCGTCCAGAACTTTTTTGAGTAATTAAACAGTTCCTAAATAATATTACACTCCAAACAATGAGTACTCTATCCAATGAACAGTTCCAGCAAATGTTTTTACTCTCGAACAATATCTAAGTACACATAAAAACGTCTGCAGATTTACAAAAGGAACACACGAAATTACTGTGATAATAATCATAATAATAATAATAATAATAATAATAATAATAATAATAATAATAATAATAATAATAATAATAATAATAAGAGTGGTAATAGTTGAAATAATAATATTAAGTTTTCTCTTTTAATTCATCAGCTAAGCAAAAACAACTTTAACATAAATCTAGACAAAAAATTTTAATGTGACCTTGGCCTAATCTAGGGTGCCAATGGATTAACATACGGACAGGTACATACATGCCCACGTGATTGCTATATGTGGACGAACTTGACAAGAAATAGTATTAGCAGATCCACAAAAATAAATAGGCCACATCTGCCTGTGCTATTTACAAATCAAATGACTGAAGTGGTAAATATTATAAATAGTGTATTGTGCAGACACTAACCTTTAAAGCCTATTTACTTTGCGAGTGTTTTTAGATAGCGAGATTTCACATACTTTCTTTCTGTTTCATTTCATTATCTCCTTTTGTAAAATGTCTTTTGTAGAGTTGGGTACATGGAAAAAAAATTATACCGCGGTATACCGCAGTGTATTTTAACATGCCGTGATTCATGGTATACGGCATTAGTCTTGAACATACCACAGTTTACTGCATTTTGAACAGGGACCAACAATTGAATGCTTTGTGGCTTTGTCATGACACATTCGTTAAGATTTCCGTCTGCAAATCGCTGGAAAAAATATCTAGCTATCATTTATTTAAAAAAAAAAACACCATTATATTATTTGGTAAAAATCTTGACGTAAAATAAACTAAAATAGCTAAGCTCATAAGCAAAAGTTGCTTCACAGAAGAGACAGACAATATTAAATACGCCTTTAATTAACATATCATAGCATTAAATATGATTTTATATAATACATGATAGCATTAAATTTGCCTTTATGGCACACTATACTTTTAAATATGCCTTTATATAACTACTCCGTACGTCGGAAATTATGTTTATCCGAGTTCTCTACCTTGCTAATTGCATCTCGTAGATTTTTGTATATACATGTACATAGTTCTATACTGTACTTTATGTACGGACAAAGATATATCTTGTAGTTGATGTCTATGTAAAGTTGTATGTTGTATTTTATGTCTCGACAAAGTTCTATCTTGCAATTTATGTCCATACAGAGTTGTATCTTGTACTTTAGAAAAAGTTGTATTTTGTATTTTATGTCTATACAGAATTGTACCTTGTAATTTATGTCTATACAGAGTTGTATATTGTACTTTGTATAGACAGAGTTGTATCTTGTACTTTGGAGAAAGTTGTATCTTGTATTTTATGTCTATACAGGATTACAAATTGTAATTTATGTCTACAGTTGTATTTTGTACTTATCTCTAAAAGAGTTGTATCTAGTACATTGTACAGAGTTGTATCTTGTAGTTTATATCAATGTAGAGTTGCATCTTGTGTTTCATGTTTAGACGAAGTTATATCTTGTAATTTATGACTCTAAAGATCTGTATATTCTACTTTACGTTTATTCTTGTAGTTTATGTCATTCAGAATATTCAGAATTCTGATATGAAAAACTGGAATTGACAGCCTTCCATGTTTGGCGCTTTATTTATATACGTAATTATTACATCATGTGTACTTCATACTCGTACGTGTATTTTCTTCTGCATAAAGTTATTAATCACCTCAAGGAGGTAAACAAACGTGATTGAATGATTGAACATCTACAAAAGCAGCAAGGCTTCTGGAAGATTCCGCTTCAAAAATATTTGCATTAAAAAATATGGATAGGCCGAAAGTTATTGCATTGACTCCATCCTTTTAATATATATATATATATATATATATATATATATATATATATATATATATATATATATATATAAGCCTTCCAATCATATATATTAAGAAAAAGAAATAAATAAAGAAAGAAGGTAATAAAGAAAATGTTTGTCACTTTAACTGTTTCATGGCCTGATCTATTAAAAATTTCCAAATCTAATTTTGCATTTAAAAAAATAATGCATTTTGTTTTCCTCCGTAAATTCTGCCATTTACCATTTCCGGTCAAAAAGTATTGAATGTTGTCTATATCGCGATATAGAACCTGTTACAACGCCCTCTTGATATAGTCACGTGACAATTTATATCTGGCTGATCGTGGCTTTTTTTAAAGTACACAATGAACGATTATTTCGGCTTTTTGCAGTTATATTACAAGTCGTTTACCAAGCTAAACATAAATAAGGAACTGAAAGTCTCTTTTTACCATTTGCATTATGAAAGAGAATCGCTACGCAAACTGTACTAACGTTTCAGTATTGTGGCATAACCTCCTATTTCCTTCATTAATTTAAAAGTCATTTAAGCCCAAAGCAAACGTTTGCATGCACAACCTACTGCTCATTTTCACCTTGTTTGCTTAGCTTTTCTGTTTGTTGTTCCTAATTAAATATTGATGCACAATACGAACCTTTGCTTTCAGTAGGGAAAGACAAGCATTTAATCAGAAACCTTTCAAAACTTTACATCAGTCTGTGAGAATCGAGTTTATAGATGTGCTGTAAACTGAGACGAATTATTATTATAAAATATTCATTGGAATTAAGAAAGTATTCAATGTTCATTTGGATTAATTCATTTCTTTTAATTCGTATGATTCAAAGATCGAATGATTATGCAATCCTTACTATTGGAATTCAATCAGAACATTCTATATTTGTGAACATGTGTTATGACATGTATGGTTATTTAGAATTTAATTCACAAGTGTTTCTATTAAATTATCACTATGCCCTGTAGAGAAATAAAAAGGTTCTTGAATTTTTTAAAATTGTTTGATTAACTTATTTCTGTTACAATTGCTTATACATTATCTAGTTATTGTAGTTTCTGAGTTTTGCATGCAGCCGTAAAAATAAACTTGTGAAATATTATCAGTGTATTCATTCCGAATAAAGAGAACAGTCATTTGTTATGTGTAGGCACGTACAAATGTAACAAAAGAAAAGAGTGAGGTCAATTGTAAATTTTAACAAAAATAATTTATTTACCTTGCAAACACGGTAAAAATATGAAATAGGTCTTACGGTTTGCGAAAATAATAAAAAAAAATTAATTCTAGAATAGAAACATATAAGTCATATCACTAAACATTTCTAATTGAATCCAGGTTCGAAACTCAATGAAGTTCCAACATGGAAGGCGATAACGTCAAATGATGTCGTTGTACTGATGGAAACAGTTTCTCGTTGAATTTTGTGAATTAAGAATAATATTCCGGCTTTAGGGAATGGAAGAAAGTAAGAATTCTTACAGAAAGCAGTAACTTCATCAGTATAATTTGCAATTGATATAAAACAGGGTATTCATTCTTTATTTGAGCATTCAGATGCTAGTTGTTATCGATCGTCAGCTGTGTCAAGTCGATGAATTCTTGTAAAAAAAATGGTTACACAGAATAGTTTCCTATCATTGTTTTCAACATTAAAGAGTTTATGCAGGGTATGCAACTGTTAATATGTTTAAACTTTTTCCTGTTACATGTCATCAGAATACCCACACGACACGCATTTTTTTTTTACTTTACACCAACTAGTCCTTGAGTACATACGTATTAAAACAAATACCACAAGCAATAGAGAACAAATTTACCCAGCTGGATGCCACGATCTAATACATTCGATACTAACAGCATCCAACAAAAACATGATTACTTAGAAAGTATAGCGGGGAAAGTTTCAATTTTATCATTTAGTGAAAAGCATTTAAATTCTATCATCCATATGTATTGCTCGATGTTTTTAATGAAACCTTTTAGAAAAGATAGAAATTGTCAATGAGGCGGCGTTATAGTATACGTTTATGATAAGCTACTTTGCAAAGGTTAGAACGATTTGAACTTTGTCCGTCTTGAAATTTAAATAAATTGACTTGAGATTACGTTACCCTCGCATAAATTAGTCTTAAGGTGTCGGGTACAGATCAAACTACCCACCAAACAAATTCTGGAAAAGATTACATTGATATTGTCAGCGTCATGTATAAACATATCATCATCATCATCATCATCATCATCATCATCATCATCATCATCATCATCATCATCATTATTATTATTATTATTATTATTATTATTATTATTATTATTATTATTATTATTATTATTATTATTATTATTATTATTATTATTATTAGGGACTATATCACAGATTTATTTGTACCTTTTACTTTTGCACATTTTTTTAATTAAATGACGAGATAGTGTCTACTAAATGTAATAACACAATTTACTTCTACTAACAACACTTTCCTTAATCCAATCTGTGTAAGTTGTGGTACAAATATAATTCACAGACATCTTAAAAATTGATAGTGAATTTAGTGTTCACGATGCTCCTGCTATAGCAATTAGCGGTAACATGCACCTCCAAGTGGCCTACGTGTGACATCAAAGGTGGTTTTAACAAATTAAACGTTCTAATAACAGGAACTAAATTGGGCAGATCTATTTCCAACACCAAAATATATTGATGTGGTAACTAATATATTTACAACCAAACTATCATATTTTTTCAACTTTGTGAATTCCTTGTAAAACTGTAAAAATTCGTCCAACCAATGCACCGTGGTTTGATTCGAATTAAAAAAAGTGATAAGGAAAAACGATAGAGCACGCAAATTTGCCGTCGATCGTGGTTGATTAATAGACTTGAATAAATTCAAAGAAATCAGAAATGAGTAATCAATGTGAAAAGGTATGCTAAAAGAAAAATATGGATAACATTGATGCACATCTTTCAGATTCTGAAAAATGCTCCTAAGACATTTTAATAAATTACAAAATGCCTTTTAAATCCATCACATTTTATAGCGCACTTATAGATTAAAACAAATACTTATTCAATTTGCATCTATGATGAAAAAGAGAAGGCAAACTTATTTTAAATGATTATTTTACTTTCATTTCAACTACTGATGATATTAATGTTCCTTTTCCTATGTTTCAAAAAAGGTGATATGATGTTCTAAAAGAAATTAAAATTAACAAAGAAATTACAGAATTTAATTCTAATTTGTGTCAATAAAGTTGCTGGGCCAGGTGGTGTAAGTCATATAATGTTTACAGGCGTCCGTGGCACAACAGCAGCAGCGCCAGTAGTAATGCTTTTTAATCAGTCATGAAAAGAAAATAAATATCCAGATAAATGAAAACTTGCGAGCATTCTTCCCATTCCTAACAAAGATGATCCACGCGAGGATGCCAATCATAGATCCACGCGAAAATGTCAATCATAGAACTATCTTTCTACTTAGTATCGCAAAAATCTAGGAAAGATGTATATAACACTTTCATAAAAATTGTCTTTTTATAAGTATAATTAGGATTCCATACTGGTCACGCCATTGTTTATCAAACTATTAAAATGTATCATAGCATATGCAATTCATTAAAATAATCGGAAAATACTTGTATCGAATTTTGTAATCTATTAAAAGCTTTTGATCGAGTCTGACATATAGGCTTATTAGTTATATTGAACCAATACGGTGTTTCAGGCAATCTGAAAATATAGTTTGAAAGTTATATAAGTAATAGAAAACAAACGGCCTATCGCACGATACATATTCACGGAAATGTTGATAAATGCTGGTATGCCGCAAGGATTCGTGCTTAATTCAGTCTTGTTTCAAATTTATGTAAACTACATTGCCGATAGTATGATCTCTATCACTCGTATCTGCATTATTCGTACCTTTGTTTTGCTGAAATACAGTTTGTCATGAATAATGATCTATGAAAACGCATGACTGATCCAAGCTACGACTTTTAAAATTTAATCCAGATAAAACAGGGCTGTGTTTTCCAATAAAAAGTAACAAATAATCATGAACTTGTATTTGATAATATCGAACTTAAATACAAGAAATCTCATCGCCATCTAGGATTATTAATTTCTTCAAATACCATGTACTTGTTCATTAATAGGAATTAAAATCAGCATCTCGAATAGCCAATCTTCGAAAATTAAATAAAATCTTCGCAGGCAAATTTTATCAAAAATTGTCATAATTTGTGACAGACCTATATTGGAGTATGCCAGGGTATTCTATGACTGATGCTCGTTGATCGATTCAGAAAAATTGGAAAAGCTACAAACTAAAGTGGCAAGAATACATTAGTAGACAATCTATTTGAAACAGGTTGGGGAAGTCTGCAGTCTTAAAAAATATTACCACTCTACATCATTAAAAGAAGCCTAATTTTAAACCATCTCATTGATTTACTCCCTCACCGTGTCTCCGAACAAACTAACAAATTATTACCTTCGGCGTTCAAAAAATACGATGTTTGCAATTTCAGGCTAAATTATACCAAATTATCTTTTATAAAATCAACAGTACCCTTGTGGAACAATTGCTAACAAGATACTATATGTAGCATGACTTACTGTACTTTGAAAAAATGTGTTTTATGTCCACATATCTCATCTAGCAAAATACCAAGTTTATTAATCGAAATCTAGATATTCTCCATACTAAATTAAGATACAATGTAAGTTCATCAAAAGCTTATCTTACCGTTTTTAACTTGTTGACACCCTTTTTGTTCCTTCGACTGGATCGAAAGCACCGTGTATTTCTTTTTGTTCTGTCCCTTTTTGTTCCTCTGACTGGATCGAAAGCACCGTGTATTTCTTTATGTTCTGTCCCTTTTTGTTTCTCTGGCTGGATTGAAAGCACCGTGTATTTCTTTATGTTCTGTCCCAAGTACGGTAGAAAACAACGGAGCTGATTTAAAAATTACTCTCAATGACACATGCCACTAATAGGTTAAATTTACTGCTTTAAGGCAAGCGCAATAAAAATGAAAAGTATAAAATTTTGCATCATGTATGCAAATATAAAATCGATACCGGACTATTTGAATAACTTTCTCAGATAGTGATTACTGTTTTTGTGGCCCCACCCTCCTCCCTCTCTCTCTCACTCTTCATGTGTCATGTAGATAGGGGGCTAATTTAAGTTGTCATAATTTATGCCTAGTCCCATTGTATCGTATTGTAACAATAAAATACGTTTAAACTAAATATCAACACTAGAATCACTGGGTAAAGTGACATATACATGATGGATAATATTGCGCATATAATCAAGGGCCTCACCTGTAGGGCTATTTAAAATGACAACAGTATTAATATTACTTTTCCAATTACAACTCATAATCCATACGCTTGTACATTATTATACAACGTATGAAATATGCTAATATTATTCAAATATTCACTAGAGAAACCATTGGGCAATATACATCAAAAAGGAAGAAAAAATAAAACTCCCAGATACTTGAATACAAGTTTGCTTTAGGTTTATTCACAGAATGACATCGCGTTCACAGTTCAAAACCTTTCACACTGAACCGCGGTAACTCATTTAGTTGAGAGTCGGACTCGCAGTCCAAGGGTCGCGAGTTTCATACTCGCCCACGGCATCTCGGGTGGGCAGCCTCGGTGTGCTTTTGAAAATGACAGCTTTCATTTCCTCTGTATGATGCAGCCAAAAACATACCACAAGTACCGTTAAAGCAACACAATATAAATTTAACCCTTGCTTAACGTTATAACGATGGGACACAACCAACACACCAGAATTTGACGCCTGGTTTCTGTGCAAAAAGAAATATTCAAAATTCTCTCATTTGAAATTGAATAGTAAACTGTCCACGATTCACACAAAAGCGTCAAAAATAATTGTAGGTCAAGTAGTTCAAGTTAATAATTACGTCTTGCTGATAAGTCTTGCTCACTGAGCACTCAACGTATCAAGTGTTTTCTCCCTTGACCACTATTCATGGTACGGTACATGTTAGCATCCTAACTGGCACTGGCATCAGCTGGCACCGACACTAAACTATTGGCAATAGAAAAAGCAGAATATATCATTTCACCGTCGGAGACAATTGCGTAACCAAAGTCTTCCTGCAAATCAGTTCAAATTTATAACGTTGTCCAGCACTTACATATTATTGGGAGTGGTTCCTATCGGATAGTAGTACCAATATTGGTACCTTTACTTCGTACTAATAGTAATACCACTACTTCGTGGACAGCGTACTACAAAGAGCATATATGTATAAACAAAGCAGACAGATGTGATTCACACCTGGCGCTTTGTCAGCAATTTGACCAAATGTTTGTAGATGTTCAAGACGTATATTAAAAAAATTACATAGCCCCTATATTTAAATTTAGATATAATAAAATTTGTTTTGCAACACATTTAAAACAGCGTTTACATTCTTCATTTGATATGTTCCTTTCAATCGTTTGTCATATTTTTCATAAGCTAACTACTTTCATTTTCAGTAACGTTGTTTTGTGTGCCATATTAGGGCATTGCATCCATTTTAGGAAAGGTAAATAGATCGTAGCACATATGGTTGCATTGCATAAACATGTCATAGAATATCCAAATATGGTATAGCATGCCTTATTTGGAAACCGAATTATTGTGTTATCTGTCATGGCAGACAAAGTAAGGTCAGCGTAAACATATCGTGTTAATTTACCTTATGTAGGCTTAATAACTTTATCATTATCCAAATTTCCTGAAAAACAAAACTCTTTTAAGTAGATTTTAACTCTAGTAATTTTTTGCCTTTGACAAGAGATTTTTTATTGCTATATTGCTAGGCATAAGACCACTTCGTAATTTCGACCTCGAAAAGATTGGAGGCATTAAAGAAGAAAGAACCATTTGTTTTAAATTCCATATCTCTATTGTTACATTTTCGGACTGCTCCTTTGCTTTTACCTTTTAAAAAGTTTCACAAAATGAAAAAAAAATGTAAAACAAAAATAAAAAGGGAAAAGAAAGAGTCACACTGACGATATCGATAGTTCAATGTTCATCCTTTCTTTGGAAACTAAGCTGAAACAGAAAATCCACTAACATTTGTCGCCTGATAATAGAATTCCCTATACGGTATTCAAGTTTCCCGCTTGATAAAAATATAGTACGCATGTTTTCCCCGCCTGAAAATATAATCCGCCATACTGTATGCCCGTTTCATGTCCTATTAAATTATTAACTTCGACAAATGATTAGTCTGTACAAATTATTTTAAAATATATAGTCTTGCTTACAGAGGAATTATTTTGAGGATATGCACAAATTTAATACTAAACTTTAGTATCAAGTATCATTAAGGCCATGATGATGCAGCTAGATTATTCATCACCTGGACATCACCAACACCTTAACTTTTATTTATATAATTTATATTTGTATTTGCATTTTTAATTTTTGTAGAAAACAAGAAGAAGCTAAGAAAATAAATTTAAAAACCAACATTACCAACATTCAGTTTACAAAACTTATTTTCCAAACCATTCGACAACTAAATTCAGATACGGAAACATAGTTGTTTTTCACAACAAACAAGGGCGTAGTTATATAGAAAGAGCATGCAAATCATAGGGGCCCATGAATACAAGGGGCCCACGACCGCATCCAAAAATATTGCTATTTTGTACACTATAGACAAGGCTGAAAAGGGGGAGAGGTAACCGGGATATACCTCCGTGGCCTTGGCCGGGGACGGTGCCGGGGCCGAACTACACTTTTTTAATTTTATTAAAGAAAAATTTGTTTCAACAAGAACAATGAGAGGTCTGGGTGTGTCTTACCCCAGGGCCCGTGATCACTCTTTACGGCCCTAACTATAGAAAGAAACTAGGAACAGACAATATACCACCCATCACATACCGTAATTGATACGTATTTACGATTACAAACAGATGGCGTTGGCATTTTATAATAATAAAATTAGAGACAGGTAATCAAGGTAAGCTTGGCGTAGGTGATCAAATATCCTAGCTACGCATTGCCAACAAGCAATCATACGAAAAAAATATTAACAGCCATAACTATGTTTAAGTAAAAAACAGAAACACGAAATCTCCGACTGCAAACTATATTGAAGAAGACAAATTGAGTAAACTAAATCACGTATATCGAATATATCAACTATATGGAATATATCAACTAGATCAAATATATGAACTATGTGTAATATATCAAATATATCGAATACATATCTCGAATATATCAAATAAATAGATTATACCAACCATGTCGACTATATCAACTATATCGAATATATCAAATATATATATATATATATATATATATATATATATATATATATATATATATATATATATATATATATATATATATATATATATATATATGAATTATATCCAATATATCGAGCAAATAATATATCTAGAATATATCAAATATATAGAATATATAAACTATATCGAATATATCAAATATGTAGAAATTATACTTCTATTTATTCTGTATATTCAAGTCTTGTGTTTATCCCCAATAGTTAATGCTCACTATGATTTTCGTAAATGTTCATTAAGAGACTAATTGTATTTGAGATACATATATAAAGTTTTTTTTTGGATTCACAAATTATGCATTAATCATAATTGTGCATTAGACAATATATTAACTAAGTCATTATCCAAATATTTAAAGAAAAGTAATGCATATCATTGTGAAATACTCAATATTTTATGTACAATATTTGTATATTTTATGTACAATATTTGTATGTCGTGAGTATATAATTGTACAGTTCTGTTCGGGCAAGCTGACCTGGTTAATTTTCAGGAAAATAATCTATCTTCATAGATAAGAGTCTTTTTATTAAAAAATTAAAGTTGATATATTAATATGTCCTGAATGGATGACCGTTGTATCAACGTACATCATTGTTACACAATGTATCCCAGCCTATTAGTTCTCATGTACTTTTGTTGGTGTTTTCTTGAATTTGTGTACTAGTACTTCAAGGCATACTTATGAATTAATATACATGCGTTATTACACCTGCACGTGAAATCCATTGTTAATAAATGGTTTGATGTTTCAAATTTATGTATTCAACTTCACGAATCAATTAAAAAAAAAAACAGAAGCGGCTTATACCTAGCAATCCTTCCGTATCGGTAAGTCCTTTGTGCCAATCCTCATTTTAATCAACTCTAGTAGTGCTCGGTGTAACTATAACATTCTTGGTTGCTTAATTTCAGTCAGCACCTGTCAGACGACATTCACATCAGACAAAATTCATGTCACGTCCTGTCCTCACAAAGCTAAATATTTTTTGTCTGATTAGATCAGTGCCTTTCAGCAACCCAGTTTCCTTCTAGAAGCCAAGTTATCGCTAGCCACACACAAATCGTCGTAGGTAGGATGTGCATGTGCACGAGATCTCTCACCAGTATTGTAACAGTATCAGGGTCCATATATACCATATTAAAAGCTTAGAGATCAATCCGACGGATCATACCCGGAATGCAGCACCCCGGCTCTTAACGAAACATGGATCAACTAAGCATTTGTGAATGCATGGAACTATTATTTCATCGCAACTTCCAGGTCAATCTTACAGTTAGCCCAGTCGTAAAGAGAGCAGCAGCGGTGGTCCGAATAGATTTTATGGGGTGGGGTGGGGTGGTGGGAGGCAGAAATTTTCAACTAATAAAATATATGATCGTTTTGTAAATTACTGTGCCGAATTACGTAACTGAGACTCACGGGGAAAAATCAGAGACGGTCCGAATGAGGACTATTTACATTTTTCCTATTCACTCCGTACATAGCAACGTCTATTTGTATATACTCTGATCCACTTAATGATGTTTTCTAGGATAAAAAGTTCATGGTACTGACGTTATTCACACAAAGAGTCATCTCAACAAAAATATAAGTACATATATATTGCAACCGAATCATATATATTTATTACTATTGAATGGACGGACCAAAAATAAATAAGAAAGTCATAAAACAAGGTGGAAATGAAACAATTAAATGCTTATTACAAATCGCTCTATCAAAGTATTTACCATTTATATATGCCTAATTTATCTATCATTGATCAGACAGTGTTCGCACCTGTTTATTAAGATTTTAAGAAGTAAATAATAGTAATTATATTAAAGCAATGTGTGTGTATGTGTGTGATTTGGATTTGTAACGTACCTTTAACAGTATTTCAGTCATATCGTGACAATGTCTGCAGTGTTGCAGTTCCTATTGATTTCTAGCACACAGGCATCATGCTGCAGACATGTAGCATTATGTCCCACTAGTCACACTATCCTGACACCAGGACGACCCGTCCTAATACTAATCTTTTAATCCTGAGCGCCAAGCGAGGCAGCTGTTAGTAACATTTTTACGTCTTTGGTATAACTCGTCCAGCGGTTCGAACACGCTTCCTCCAGCATCTGAAGCTTAGCTTTAACAACTTAGGCAACAAAAGCGGTTAATTCAATTACAAAATGGCTAATTTCATTTGATTGAAGGCGTGTGTATCGTATTAAGTTTTGCCATTTGACCACTGACGAGTGGTTATACTTGCCTTTCTTTGAGCAAGCTCGGAATATGCCTTTCGACAAGACGGAGAAACCATTTAACATCAGTAGTGTAAAGATCATGCAAATATTTTCCATCCTAGGCTGACACTCGGAAAACACACGGGTTCATTTCGTCTATGATGTGACAAGTAAATAAAATATTATATTAATCGCTGTTGTTTCATTTTTATGAAATTGTGCAAATAATTCCGTAAAAACAAGGTTCAAGCGTGTCTGTGACTGATTTCTCAGTCATTATCCGGCACCCCTCTTCTTTTTATAACACTATCAGTCTATCACAGTATTTCCGTAATGGAATTTTTTTGAAAAACCCCTATTGGATATGAAAACTTACCCACTCCCACCCCTGTCTTCTCAGGTACAAGGTAATCTGATATATGAATTACATCTTACATTCTTTTTTTTATTCGCATCTTTACCTGTAGCACATTAATTGATCCAAAAAAATTCTTTTGTAATCCTCGTCGTGTCAGAGCTATACTTTCAGTTGCCAACTGTTTAATAGTATTGTACACGTTTCCCTCCCCACAATGTCAGGCTGTAGCTTTCGGAAAGCTTTTGCACGTATTTATAATTAACTTTAATAATTTATTATTTACGTAGAAGTTTATGTCTATTATATCTTCTTTTCATTTAACTTTTATATTTCTTCAGAAATTCACTTCATATATTATGATTAAGTGTTGTATGTTGAGTGTTACATATTAATTCCTTTAACGTATACATGCTATTTTATATGGCATCGATACAGACAGCGTAGAATATACTGTATTATGTTCTTTAATATCCAACCCCATTTACCTTATTAATTTGATTGTTAAAATTTATGTACCGTACATACTACGTTAAAAATCGAAACCAACTGGATATATATATATATATATATATATATATATATATATATATATATATATATATATATATATATATATAAAATGTCAATTTAACCATGTAAATGCTTTAATAATTATTTTTTACCGTAGTAATGGGTAATTTATCCCATTCTGTGATAGTCCGTTTATTGTACATAAAGTCCTTTCATATTTTCATCAACATCAAACTTGACAAACGTCCATAGACATTCAGGATGTTATTTTGAAGCCGCAAGGTGCCGTCATAAAACTCTGTTCTAAAATCAAGGAGAACCAAGTATTCAGACTCTAGTGTCTCTGTGAAATTTATTACAAATTATATCGATGGGAGAAGGGGGCTAACTCGAAATGATGGCGTCAAGTTTATCTCTTTTCGTTCATTCTACAGATGAAGTTTCATGCAAGGTGTTTAAATTGAATGATTTTAGCTGATTATTCTAATGTTGCATGATTTTATAGTCTTATCTACACAGATTGCACTATACGAATCCATAAACTTCATCTGAATATCAGACATTCAAGTTATTATGGCCCACAGTCTAACATTTGCCAAGAAGTCATTTTAAGTACGACAGCGAAATTACGATTTAGTTTGAACCCAAAACATCACCTGCCTATGAAATGATTCGTACACATTCAAGATGAAAAATGAATAAAACTTTTCGCATTGTCACATTAATTTTGAATAGTTTTTTATAGTGAAATGTTACACAAATGAAGTTAAAAAGTCACAAACATATTTTATACTTTTGGGGAGAAATTTTTACTAGCATCATTACCAGTCATCTGGTATCAGAATGAATAATTCTTGAAATTCTTCTTCTTTTTCTTCTTCTTCTTGACCTAAAGGTGATGGATGGGAAACCTGCCAAAGTAGGACTTCCAGATGCAACCACACGGAGATTTTTTTTTAGTTAGTTGGCCGCACCATTTGTTCTGGATCTTCTATTGGCATATGGACATACGTATAGTTTTATTTGAGTCTCACACAGTATCATATAAATAATATTCCTTTTTACGCTTTGTTCATGAATGCAGTGACTGATTTCAAATCGATGCATTTTTTTTAGTCATTTTGAAACAATTCCTTTTGCGCATTTGATTACTACATCTCGCGATTGCTCGAATATTCTGCTACCTGTCTTAATTAATAGCACCAGTGACTAGTATCACTTGATTTATAAAATATGAAAGTTGATGAAACTGGCTTGTGTGGTATGTGAGTTTTGGTTCAAGTTGATAAAAAACAAAAGATGATTTGATGGTGTCTCATAACAGTTGCTCCATGACAAAAAATTAAGATGGTTGGCGAATGCAATAATTATGGCAAACACATCTTATCCAATTTATAACTATTTAGGACAACTTTTCAAAATTACAATACGGTCTTATTACTTAGTCATTTTTCCATTTTATATGTTTATATGAATATTCATAAGGCATCACTGGATAATTTCGTATTTTGACTGCCCCAATATTAAGGTAAAATAGATGAGGCTGCAAATGAAGAACCGACTTGGTTTACATATTAATGTTTGTCTACCAAATCGATAAATGTACCAAAATCTGGATGGATAAAGGGAGGTAAGCAGCATGCTAAATTACTGTAATACCAGTGTAAGAGGTTAGCAGCATGCTAAATTACTGTAATACCAGTTTATGAGGTTAGCAGCATGCTAATTTACAGTAATACCAGTGAGGCAAATACTGATGGTTTGAGCAGTTTTTATTTCCACAGGAAAATATTCAAGAAACTCTACGCTGTCAAACAAGACTTAAAACAATGTTGGAGCAGTGTTAGTTCAATGTAAAAGCGATAAATTATAAAAAGAATTAATGTAAATATTTTACGCAAACTCCGACTAGCATGTTTGCCACAAATATCATTAGTTTGTTTTTATTTATATTTATAATATATTTTTATTTATATTTATCATATAGTAAATATTCTCGTTTGTAGTCTGTCTTGGTCTTATAAAATTTCACCAAGGACACTAAACTATCAGTTAGACATAATAAAGTGTACCGTCTATCGTCCTCTAATAAGATCAATTTTCTGTAAATTGTGTTTCTTTCGCAGTATTTTATACGGTCACATTAACGTTAACAATATATCCCTACTACATCCCGAATACCGGTCCCTGAAAAAACTAAAATAATTCTTTTTTGTCTATATTATACAAAGGGGAATAACTCTTGCCCATTAACTCGCATTGCCGTCTACATGTCCTAGTTTTATAGTTTTAAGCTTAGCGCAAGGTGATTGGAAAAGTATTCTAAGAGAAAAATAATTTGCTGAAAAACTTGTTTTCTCCTATTCCTAATCACATTAACGTTAGAGAATAGCTAATAGGTGATGGGAATTTTGAGCATCCTAGTTATACATTGGTAACCTTTAAAGGAAGAAGACTGGATTCACCAATACAAAAAACTCTCCTAACTTGCGAGCGGCACAACCGAAGGCGATGTGGTTTACGTTTGGAAAGAAGAAATATTGTGATCTTAGCACATGAAATTTTCGGGCCATTCCAGGATGTAAATTGTGTCCGTCTGGAGGTTGTGCTGATGTTGGGTCTAGTAGTCGGGGTGGTGCTGAAGTTGGGTCTAGTAGTCGAGTCTGCCATATCCAGAGTGTGCATCTGTCAAGTTTTGTAGATATAAACTCGAGAAGATTTGCTGTGCATGGCAGCCAACGGCCTTGATGACATATTTGACAGAAACATTACGGACCACGAAAATAATCGCAGAGATCGCTCTGATTTCTTGAGGAGAGGTCTTTATAAGGTGACTCTTTTCTGGGGATCTGTCAGAGTATGCAGAGATTATTACCCACTTTAACCACAATGACAGGGCCTGAAGAGTTATGTCCCCTTTCCCTCAAATTCATGGACTGGCTCAATTCACTTCAGATCGACTGAGCACACGTACCGTGTCCTGTTTGAAGGCCTCTTGTGTTGTGTCAATACAGAGAATTGGCGTACGAAGACTTTTTGATTGCAACTGACAGCAGCCTATTCTCGGCAACGAACCCGGGTTGCGTAATAAGGACCGCCAAGCCATCTGATCGAATCTAAAGGTAGACTGTGTCAAAAGATAGAGTATATGTAATTTACTAACTCTGCATAGCAAAGCCGACGCTATCAGAAAACTAATTTTGTAGCAGCGAGGTCCTGGCTACATGCTTTTTTTTGAATTCAGTCAAGTCCTAACGCAAGAATGAGTCTACTTGGGGAAACAATTTGATTAAGGTTTATGCAAATCAAAGGTGGTCAACAAATTGACGCCAGGTGTCTCATATCTTTAAGTAGTATCCCTTAGTAACAATCTGTGCCAACTTTTTTCCTCGAACAGCCAGAGAAGAATGTCATTTACTTGTGGGGCAGAAGCATTCGAAAGGACGATGCTAATTACTCTGCAACAGTCCCCGAATAAGTGATACTTTCTTTCGTAAGCGCCTTTTCTCGTACAATTCATTATAAGATCGGAGGGTTAAATTGTTTATGCTCCATTTTCTCTTGAAAAGAGTCACGTCTGAAGAAGAGGCAAGGATGGAACACATGGGTCCAAGGCTGTTTGAGAACAATGATACTGGTACAGAAAGACAAGCGAATATATAAGCTCGAGTCAAGAGGCAAGAATGGAACATATGGGAACACATGGGTCCAAGGCTGTTTGAGAACAATTATACTGGTACAGAAAGACAAGCGAATATCTAAGCTCGAGTCTTCAATAACTACTTTGCAAAATGTGACAACCTTGAGCATCTCTAATGAAGAGCAGTACTCACAAAGAGCCGTACTCACGAAGACAATTCATATGGGGGATACGTGAACTGTTAGCCCTTGAAAACATCCCTCACGTTCGAACTTCACCTCCCTCTAATGGGACTAAACGGACACTCATTTAGTCCATGGTAACAATTTAAGATAAATGGACTCGTGTACCAATATACATTTTAACAATTATTTAATGAGTGTTGTCTAACTATGCTAAACTCAGTTTTTTATTTCATTTTTTTTATAAAAAGAAAACAACTATGTTGATATTTACCGCAGTAGTTACAAGTTCACTAATGTCAATACTGTAATTAGCGTATTATCGATATTAGACAAATGTCTGTCAATTGGTTATACATATTAATAATAATCTATGCTTTTAATTTGGTGTTTCTCTAACCATGCTTGTTTCGCCCTAACCAAGCGCTCTTCATGAACTGATTGTTCTATAATTTATTAATTGTTTAACCTAGAAAAGTGTTTATAGTATCAGTCTCATTCACACGCAGTTCAATACTTTTTATTCCTAGTTATCTGTGGTAGTATGTGTGTGATTGTAACCGTTTTGGCAACATTGTGTATGGTATGGCAAGACTTACCTAGTAGCCATATTTAAGTAATTTTTTCTCTCTCTCTCTCTCTCTCTCTCTCTCTCTCTCTCTCTCTCTCTCTCTCTCTCTCTCTCTCTCTCTCTCTCTCTCTCTCTCTCTCTCTCTCTCTCTCAATTTTCTTTCTTGTTTTAAATTTAATTCTTAACAATGTTCACGGCAGACTCCTAATTTCAGTTATCATGTTCAATCATTATACGTTCAGATATGTTTTTTTTTTCTCTCATGTATTGCCTGTTTATTCATTCTGCCATCTTTCTGCTAATCCTGCTCTAAATTTCTTCTGTTCAAGACAGTGGCCGGTTGAATTGAATACGATGTATATGTTAACTTTCAAGCGACAAAACTATCTGAGAAAAGTTGAATTTAGTTACTCATCAGGTTAAACCTACTTAATTGTACAAATGAAGACGATTGAATATATATATATATATATATATATATATATATATATATATATATATATATATATATATATATATATATATATATATATATATATATATATGTTCGTACCAACGTATGTGCGTATGATAATTGTTGGATTGAAGGATGTAGGTTGTTGGGTGGTGTTGATGGACAGATATACAAAAATGGACGATCGTATAAATGGTTTGTGGATTTTGATTTGATTATGTTCTCTCACCATGCTATTGAAACTCATACAATGACAGGTTTTTTGTCCACGATGTTAAGCAAACACATTTAATGACATTCGTTTTGTTCTCGATGTTAACCAAATAGTGTTTTGACAGGCTCTTCGTTCTCTTTGTCAACCAAATACGTGTAATGACTGGAATTTTGTTCATGATGTTAACTAATCACATGTAATAACAGGTGTTTTCTTGACAATGTTAACCAAATATGTGTCATGACAAGTTTTTTATTTTGCAATGTTAACCAAATACAAGTAATGATATGGTTATTGTTACGATATTAAGCAAACACATACGTAATGACAGGGCTTTTGTACATTATGTGAACCAAACACATGTAATGACGGGGCTTTTGTATACTGTGTTAACCGAATACATGTAATGACCGGCTTTTTTGTTCGCTGTGTTAACCAAATACATGCAATAACAGGCTTTTGTTAGCTGTGTTAACCAAATACATGCAATGACTGTTTTTTTTTGTTCGCTGTGTTAACCAAATACATGTAATGAGAGGCTTTTTGTTTGCTGTGTTAACCAAATACATGCAATGATAGACTTTTTGTGTACACCGCTAATAGACTTTGCTGATAAATGTTTGTTGAAATGTTCATTTAATTAGCAATTTAGAAGGGAGATTCTTGTTACGTAGAACGTCATCTAATTATCTCCAGCTTTTTTAATAGAAAATGAATTGGCTCGCACACAACATATCATGCAGTGGAATTTTTCATCAACAATTTCGAGTATGCCAAAGTTTTCTCTTGCCACAATGAGTGTTGCTAGATGCTACACAAAGCTGTGTAAAATCTTTAGATTTTGTTCCTATGCATTATAGGAATATTGACTCATTTTAGCTTCTGTCACAAAATTAAAAAGAGGAATTAGCAACCCATCTGAAACAACGAGCTGAGGGGTCAAATATTAATGTCACCTAAGGCAAATCTTTATTTATGCAGACGATGCCATCTGTTTATTATTAAACTTATGAGAAGGAAACCATAACAAAAACTCAAAATTTTGTAGAAGCATGGTAAGTACAATTTGTACGTTTTCTATACTTTTTTAATTAAAAAAAAATTCATAATGTGTTCTATGTATTTGATGAACGCATCGAATTATTAAATATATAGAAATAAAACGCAACCTGTAATTGAATCAATTAGATGTAAACCTAATAATTTGACTCAAAATAAATAAGAAACAAATATGCACATAATTTTTCAGATTTTAATCAGAAATGGACTCACCCAGAGTACACATGTACTCATTCATTTCAGTAATGTTATCTATAGATATGCAGATAACTAGATATCTATTGCTTCGTAATGGCATATCAAAATGATTTACTTTCAGACTAGACTAGAGCCAGCTGTTATGGCAGGTGAACGCAATAAACGGTTTGCTCTAACCTTAAAGTTCATAACGACGTAAAACTTTTCAAGATTTTAATCTCAGAAAATTTCAAACTATATCTTTAAAAATCAAAGAAATAAAATCTCAACGTGCCAATTTATGATACATTGTATTGCACAAAACACTGTAGATTGATCTTTCATTGAGGTATTAAATCTACATGACTAGTGGACCTTAGCATCACTATCTGCTTAAGTATTATATTTACAGGGATGTTAAGTCCATAGGCTCTTTTAAATAGTATAAAAAATTTTCAATCATAATATACAGGTCATAATTATTGCGTACAAATGACATGAGGCATCTTTGTTACAAAGTAAGGTGATTAGGTTTCCATGAAAATATAATGTTCAGCTTGCTAGATAGTGTTTGATATGCTAATAATGAAATAGATCATGTTTTTCAAAATTGAAATCGTATTCTACAAAGAATTTATTAGGAATCCAACGATACCAATAAAAATGCGAATTTAGAAAGATCAATACATGTAAATTCTCGGTCTATAAACAGGTATTGGGACAAGCAAAGATTTATTAGAGTCTTAGAGTTAATAATAATAATAATAATAATAATAATAATAATAATAATAATAATAATAATAATAATAATAATAATAATAATAATAAAAGAAAAAAAAACAACTACGAAAATAAAAGCAGAAACAATTTCTTATTGAAATGACCGAACTTGTATATAAAACCGACCTACCCACCCACGTCTAAAAATTGTAAGCTAACAGAAATTCCTCGTTATCCCAGCCCCTACCCTACCTCCTCAATAAGACCAACGTGTGTATATATATATATATATATATATATATATATATATATATATATATATATATATATATATATATATATATATATATATATATATATATTCTAGACAGCATAAGTGAGAAATAAGCTTTAAAGAATATTAAAATTAAAATTGCTGTTGATCCCACGATATAAAATAATGAATATATTCTATCAAATGGCATAATACACACACCCCTTAAAGAGTCTCCTCAGGGTTGACCATTTTGTTTATTGCGTAATTTTCTGATCATTAGTTACAACATTTGTACAGTGACTCTATGAGCCAATTGTACTCACTTTATTAGATCATTTTCCTGCCACGATGCACATCACCATTTTTATTTCCGTGAATATTTAATTTCAGCATATTCTGATAGTTTTCTTTTTCTTGCAAAGAGGACAAAAGTTTTGAGTCATTTGATTGATTAGATTCCAATTTATCTTTTGGTGTCAAGCAAAAAAAAGACCATGTTTTCTTCATGTTCCAGACACTGTTGTCTTCCCGAAAAATTGTTCATTTCTGTGAAATTCCTCTTCAGAAGCGTGGTTTACTAGAACCATTTATGACTTTCATGTCGGCAAAATATTCCATGGGGGATTTAAATTACCTCTCTTAGATCAACCATCTTGTAGGTTTTAGATGTAGGTCACAGCCTGAAGAAAGAAAGGACATGCCGTGTACATACAACCGTGATATACATGTATGGTAGGAGTGAATATGGAAACGTGTAGGCTTGTGATGTGATTGCCGTCTTTCCATTTTTCTTCCTACGTCATTGGGGGAACTAAAACAAGTTTTAGTCAACAACAGCTTTGTGTCTCCAGAGGCAAGCATTCAGGTTAATTTTGTTGTCAAAGAGAGAAGAAATGTAACAAGTAAATACTTGTTTAATTAATATTCTGCTTCCATGGGAGATTAGTTCATGACATATTTATATATTATTTTCGGGCAAAAATATCCACACATAAAAGTCAGAGCAATTTATGAATATAATTTTTCTCAGTTTTGCTTTTTCTTGTAGTATTCAAAGCAAGTTTATAATACATTTGGTACATGGCAAAGTACGATATATGTGGAATATGGTATTGTATGATATATTTTGTACGTGGCATTGTACGATATATTTGGCACATGGCATTTTGCGATACATTTGGTACATGGCATTGTAAGATATATTTTGCATTGTACGATACGTTGGTACATGATACGGATACAAGACATGTTTATAGATAAATTTAAAGAAAATGGATGATGTCACGTAAAACTCAAAAAGACATGATAAAAAGATACATACACAATGAAAATCTTTGTTATCTTCATCATGAAGGGAGATAGCAACTGCACTGTCCAGTGTTGTAAAAATATGGTCACTGTACTTTTCTAGGAATTTGGTTGTCTCAAGGACTGACCACACATCATCTAAGGAACATGAGCAATCACAAAAAGTGCTATAAGTCACAATTTTTATTAGGCCCAGATGTATATAAAAATTAATTCGCAAGCTTTCTCAAAATTACGTTATTAATTATTCGAAGTTGAATTTAATTTTTATACGTCAAGTAAAGGTAATTCATCATACGATTTTTGCTATGTATTTCATACTAAAATAAATGAATATTTGTCATTTTTTCATAAAAATTGAAATGTTCAAACTTATTACAGAGGAAAAATATAGTATACAGAGTGAACTTCACACCCATGTCAGGATAATGCAACTGAGTCGATAGAAACAAACTAAGATGATGAAAGTATCAAAGCATCATTGATTTTTAAATATATTTTTATAAGAGTGAACTGTGACAGACTTTGAAAAAATAATTATCTTATTAGTTAATAAAGTAGAATAAATTATTTCCTTAATAGATTCATGAATAGAAATTATTAAAGATCATACAAAATGACAGATAATATCATAAACAAAAAAGCCTCTACAGACAGGACATTGATTTTGGACTAAATATTTGTCCATCATATTCAGGTTCCTAGAGTAGTATGATTTTTTTAAATCCAGTATTAGGACAAAGGTATGTGGTCTGTAATTGAAAAGACATAAGCAAAATGTTTATACAAGCAAATGTCACTGAAAGAGTTATTATTTTATTCGGAAATATAATATAAAAAATTATTTGGGGTCTCGTTCAGTGCCCTGGAAAAGATTAGAATGTATAATATTATTATACACTTCAACTTTCTAAAATAACTTTCGAACAAAATATTATAAGTTAATAATATTTTTTAAATATTGAAAATGATATTTAATATAAATGATAAGTAGAAATCATAATCAAGATGACAATAAACACTTATAAAAATATTTACCTGCAACACAGGCGAGGAACACCTTGATGTCAATTTTAGAATATTCATCAAGTACCTATAAAAAAAAAACGATTGAATTACTGTCAAAAAAGAAATAATTTACTCTCCAGCAAGGATTCAAATAATGGAATTTAACAAAGTATTCATCATACATTTGACATTTGCGTACACAGGACCTGCACTTGCTGGTTCTTTCTGCAAAAGATCTGTTTATGAGCTAGAAATCCTCATCTCTCTCTGTCTCTGTCTGTCTGTCTCTCTCTGTCTCTCTCTGCCTCTCTCTGTCTCTCTCTGTCTCTCTCTCTCTCTGTCTCTCTGTCTCTGTCTCTGTCTCTCTCTCTCTCACACACACACACACACACACACACACCTGTATATTCGCTCACATTCCGTTTCTTTGTTTCCACCCACTCCCCCACCCTACCCCGATTTTAGAAACAACAAAAAAACGCATTAAGGGCATAACAATGAGCAAAACGTATTAATTTCATTTATCAATTTAAAAATCTGTGACCAGATTGTCCAAGGGGGTTCTAATCAAACAGTATACTCTTTATTAAAGGTCGCCATGTTTACATGGGTGGGTCTACGATTTCAAGCAACATATGTGGTGTTGTTCACCGTCTTTTCTAATCTCAATTCCGTAAATATTGGAATTTCTCTTTGCAGGCATACATAAAAGAGTTCTTACTTTTTATTTCTTCAATTTGATATAGAAATTTAAAAAGAACATGGCTAATATCTAAAGCATACGGCAGGGTTTGTTGTTTTTTTTTTTTTTTACGGAAACTGACTGTTCTAGTAACCAGAAAAAGAGAGTGAGCAGTTTGCTTTTCTACATCGATAAGCTTCCGCTTGGTTTGACGCGAATAAGCTGAAAGAGTTAGAGCCCTTAGTCGACAATCGGGTTAGAAATCATAAATAAATCAAGGAATTTAGCCAGTTGTGTGCATGTTTCATATCTTTGGATGATTATTTGTTTTTAAAATCGGTGTCTGGAGGCGGGCGGGAGGGGTTACAAACGGAATGAAGGGATTTCGATTGTTATACAGCTATTACGCAATCCTCACGCATTATTCACGAAGCTTCAACTCTTTCTGATCTTCACCTGAGCTGCTTCAGGATGTAAGCGGATTTAGACTGATCTTTGATAACTACATTTTCAAACTTACCAATATCTGTAAGCCTAAAAGGTTTAATAGGGAGCTACTGTGATCCATTCTTATCCAGGCAATTACAATTTCATACAAGCAACCCGTGTACAATTGTGACTGAAAAATACCAAAACCGGTAGATCTTTCTCAGAATACTGTCATTTTTGCCTCCAGGCTTAAATTTGGATACCTTGTGCTACATTCCGTATGGTAGTGCTCCCTTTGGCTTGATTCATTCCTTATCAGCGACCTTTGCCATATATCTATTGTTGTCCAGTGATCGCTTTGAGTATTTGTGTTATACGTTGTGTTGCTATGATATGTTTGTCTATGGACAGACTGTAATTGGTCACATTCATGATTATCACTAGTCTTGGCTTATTATGAGATCAATATAAAAGTGAAATAAATTGATTTGGTGGTGTTTCTAATGGCTCTCTTACTTGGTGGAGGGGGTGCCTTTTGTGCTACCTTATTCTAATTAGGTATGTCTTCGTTCGAGGCCTTTGGTCTTCCACCATCTTTTTGGGGCCCCGAATGGCCGAGTGGTCTAAAACGCTCACCCTTACCATTCACTGCCATCTCACATCTGTCTTCATGGGTTCGAGTCTCAGGTTCGGCTAATGTGGGTATGTGGGAAAGCTTGACAGTAACTTCTCGTGGGAAGGTGGATCTTTCCGGGTTGTCCCGGGTTCATCCTCCACCATTTCATACTGGCCGCCATGTATAACTTATCTTGTGCTGAAAAATGGCGTTAAACCCTACAATAACAACTCCATATTTTTGGATGTTAAATCGAACTCGTTCTAGTTGTTTATCTACATATAATATAGTTTGACAGAAAAAAAACCCACAAAATCATGTGCATCAATATTTTTTTTTCTGTTCATACTGTTCAATCATTTCTGTTTTTCAGGAAAGTGATCCTTTTTTCGCTTATTCCTTTTTGTGCTTTTTAAAATTATTTTACGTAAATTATTGTTTCTGTATATCTCCATGTTAGGTCTCATCAAGGAGCCGATAAATAAATAGAGTGGACCGTAACATTTTCTGCCCGTCTTTGGTTCGTTCGTCACGTTTCTAGGGACCTCAAAGCGCTTCTTTGGAATTCCTGATGCCGTTAAATAGGTCAGTACCTTTTATTAACGACATCATTAAGTAGTGATTAAGATATATTGGACGAAATAAAATTTAAATACGTACTAAGGCTGAAATGAAAGAAACCACAATAAACATGTCCAATTTAACTAATGCATTTTCTACCTCAAGTGTGTGGTCTTGGATCAAGTGTTAGCTTTTCAATCAAGGCAAATGCTTACATGTTAGTTTCATGGAAATTTTTATTAGCAGGATATCCAAGACAGATTTTTGTGACAGCACATATTAGGAATGTATGAGATCATAAGCGATCGAATGATACATATTGACCTAATCATCACATTCAAATTTTGCGTCACGTGACATTTATTTTAGGGGCAAGAACCATGGCGGTACTTCCGGAAATAGACAAATTTCGATATATAAGAAAGTTAGCTGGCAAAGAATTTGAAGAGTTTATGAACATTTCTCAATTATGAATAAATTAAGCAGACATAACTCAAAACTTGCAATGGCGAGATAAATACCTTCACGCAATATTAATATATAAACATTATAATTCACGTTAAGGGCAAGAACCATGACAGGTCGATGATACAAAATTGCAACCAATAAATATAGTCATTTTTATGTTCTATGTTCACATTCTTATTGA
This sequence comes from Potamilus streckersoni, assembly GCA_016746295.1. Classification (NCBI taxonomy): domain Eukaryota; kingdom Metazoa; phylum Mollusca; class Bivalvia; order Unionida; family Unionidae; genus Potamilus; species Potamilus streckersoni. The sequence continues at coordinate 3,091,963 of JAEAOA010002352.1, read as the reverse complement.
TGATGTTCGCTGTTTATGTTTGGTCGTCCTTAAACCTTCTTTTGCTTTTGTTCTGTGTAGATGTATCTTTCTTTCCTGCATTTTCTTAAACTGCTAACTTTGGAACGAACACATGGTCTAACCACATACTATGCACAGCTGTTAAAACTATTTTGGCTTAATAAGCTCAGCTTTTCATTGGCTAGTTCAGCATTAAAGTCGTAATATGATTGGAGAGAATCATCGTAATCTGATTTGCTAACAGTAAGATATACGTTCAGTCCATTTTTGGCAATAAAATAAATTAATATGAAATTGATCTGTAATATTTAAACATGAAAGAATGTCATTTGACCAAAATCATTACACACAAAATTGCACTAGCCTGATTTGTGATATTGAAAGGCGAAATATTATTTATCAGTATACGCATATATTTCATGCAATGGAAACAAATGTTCTTACTGTGTAAGCATTCGTACTTTAACCATATCACAATTGTTGCGTGCAAAGAAATATTCAAGTAAAATAGATGAAACTGACTGCGCGCCTCTTTCCAGAAAAACTATATAGCATCATTACAACGGTTCTGGCTAAGACTTATACCTGTTTGAGAACCTTTGCACCCACTGTGTCGATGAATGGCACAGCAGAAAAATCAATGACAATGTGATGTACTGGGCAGATGTCAGCTCTGGTGGGAGTATAGCTTTCGACCTTGCCGTTCATGACAGTGTTTATAGAAGCATCTGTTGCCGACTCGGTAGAGCTTCCTTTTGTCTTTTCTTCAGCAGATAAATTATCCTGGAAAAATTATATTATATTATATTATATATATATATATATATATATATATATATATATATATATATATATATATATATATATATATATATATATATATATATATATATATATATATAGGTACATTGAAACTGCAGTTTTAAACTGATTTAAACTAGCATATATTTATTATAACATATCAGTGCAGTACATATTTTTATTGTGCATTTCACTTTTTTTTGACAAATTGAGTGATTTGTTTTCCTCTTAGCAGTACATAATCTCAATTCTGGTTAAATATGAAGACAGAATCACTCTTTGTGGAATACTAAATTCTTGATTTATCCAGTTTTTTTACAATCATCATTTCCAGAGCTACAATTGAATGTTATTATCCATTGATAATACATCTTCAGCTCCACAAATCTTAGATTAACATAATAAGCTCAAATATTATATAAATACAAATATCTCTTCAAATGACATGTTTTCACACATTTGCATATATATATATATATATATATATATATATATATATATATATATATATATATATATATATGTGTGTGTGTGTGTGTGTGTGTGTGTGTGTCTGTGAGAGAGAGTGTATGTGTGTGTGTGTATGTATTTAATTGGGTCTAAAATGTCCTTATTGTTTGCTTCAATATTTACATACAAAAGACAAACTGACTTACTGCTCCATTGTCATTTGTGATGTCAGCAAAATCTATTACCATTCATTTCTGTCTTAACAGTGTCCGAAGAAAATCCGCAACAATATGTTTGTTTGATATGCACACATACACTACATGAATGGAGCATAATATACGCATAGTATTTATACCTTTCTTGATAATATATGCTTCATAGTCATTCTTCTTAGTTGTTTTTTTATTTTTTCTGGTTTAACTCCGGTTGTTCTTTGCAGTTTTGTGACAAACACGTCACCATTGGCAAAATAGAGTGGAGAGTTGAAACCAACAATCTTGATGCCAGGTTTCTGTTTTGCCTGTAATAATAATAATAATAATAATAATAATAATAATAATAATAATAATAATAATAATAATAATAATAATGGGTTAAGAAAAAACATTTGTTTGAGGAAGATTCAGACTTTAATATTAATAAGAAAAGGAAATATAAAAAACATCATAAGAAAGAGATATGGTCATTTAATGAAGGTGAATATGAGCTGCAGTTGGATACTACTACTACAACTACTACTGCTACTACTACTACTACTACTAGTACTACTACTACTTATAATAACAATTTATTATTATTATTATTATTATTATTATTATTATTATTATTATTATTATTATTATTATTATTATTAATATTAATATTATTATCATCCTCATCATCATAATTATTATTATTATTATTATTATTATTATTATTATTATTATTATTATTATTAAGTATTAGTGCTATTTACATGTTTTTATTGATCTGTTTTCAACCCAAAACACATTTAATAAAAAGATAGGTCATGTTTATCTTCTAATTTCATGTTTCAATAAACAAAAAAAAAAAACAAATATGAAGAAAATTTATTTTATACATAAATTGAATGCATGTCCGACAAGATCTGATTTACTTCTGATGTGATTCAAAACAAAAATATTACAGATCTTATGGTAATGGATTTCTTACCTTAGTATACTTATTTGGATCTCTGTAGACTTCAGTGTCACTGATCTTGCTCATGGGAGAAACAACAGCCCTGTAAGCGAAATCAACAAACCAATCAATAAATCAGGAAACAAATACACAATCATGTGTTGGTAGAGTTTCAATGGCAGTGCAACACACTCTTGGCTATATCATGCGTTGTACATTGAAATAAGCGCCTTTCCCAACGGTACATATATTTCTGTATTAAAAACAGATTATTTTTTTATGTAAAAACAGTCTTTTGTGAAATTTGTAGAACGAATTTGTGTCCGAGTTCATAATAAAGATCAATAAAAATACCACATTCTATTCCTTTAACACAAAAATGTCAGCTAGTATAGAGTACGCAAGATTTGTATCAGTGTTGCCTGTGTCAATGACTAGCTTCGTGTGCAATATGTTGCAACTGTGTCAGATATATCCTGGATGTAAATAATGGAGTAAAATTAAAATGTTTGAATGTTGAAAAGAGGAAGCGACTTAGGTGAGGGAAATTTACCTCTGAGTTCTTATCACAACTGTGAAAAAGGAGAAGCCCAATCCAATTATAAGACCATAGTCGACATGGAGTATCACTGTGAAGAAGCATGTCACAACCCAGATGAACTAAAAATAAATTGTACAATGATTTGAGAATGATAATACAGAAAGTAGAAGTACAAAACCGTTCATAATCTCTTACTGCATGAAACAAGTTTTTAGTCAAATTAATATATATATATATATATATATATATATATATATATATATATATATATATATATATATATATATATAGATATATATATTGTATAAATTTGTGTGTCTTGATTCATTGTCATAGCTTATAAATAAGCAAAAATTTGGGAATTTTTATATCTTGATTTATCTTAGGAGTCAAACCAATTAAACCGTAATATTCGTTCACTTACGTTAAACCTTGATTTTGAATGCATCATCAGAGTCATAACCAATTAGTAGTACTGTCGTATTATGCTAATCAAGTCCATTGTAATCGATTCTACCTCTTAAAATACCGCATATGATAAACGTTGCAAAGTTATTAAGACAGCAGTTGTTTGATGCTACCATTACTCTGTTATCAAGTTTTTCTTGCAAGGAATGGAATTAGAAAACAAGAACTTAAGTGGAATTAGAAAACAAGAACTTAAGTGGTAACGTATATGATGTTTCCAGAAACACAGCATCCTCTATTGTTCTAATTTATGTTGAATGTCTTCACCATTTGCAACACACAACCTAAGAAGAATCAATGTTGAATGGCAACTATCATCTGTCTTTCTAAATGTGTGTACGGTATATCAATCCTATTCACCATTTACATATGCAGCAATATTAAGATATGCAAGGGTTGCCAGAGGCAAACTGCGGAGAACATTCGATATCGGGTGCGATGGAATATAGAAGAGCAGAGAGGAAGATAATGTGCCGAAACGGTAGGCAAAAGGACTGATGATAAAACTATGCCGATAGCAAAAGAGTAAACGAGTTAATATTTTGTGATTAACTTGTAGTATGATCCTGAAAAATTAAATTGCAATGTATTTAACAACACACTGGACTTGCGAGAAGTCTTAAGGTTATTTGGATTTAATTCATCGTATTGTAAGTATCTTTAAAAAAAATCACTTTGTATTCAGGGGAAATAATTATTTCGTCAATAATAGCAAATTTATCGTACTTGCTTTTGATGTGACTACGTAAAAGACCACAGGGTCGTAACAGAAATTGGGGACTCGTGTGGAATTATAAGTTATTAAAAACATATTAAGAACATTTCATATATATATATATATATATATATATATATATATATATATATATATATATATATATATATATATATATATGAGATTTATTTGTTATTTGTTATACGCTATATTTTGATATAATAAAATATCCCACGTTGTTGATGTAAACCATTATGTCAATGTAGCTTGAAAACATATCATATATTATTATATGTGAATATCTGGAAAAGAAATGCCAATTGACTGGGGTAAATTATTATCAACTTTTTTTGTCCATTAAAATGTACACATTAACGAAAATTAAACGTTTCCGGTAAATAAAGATGCTGGAAATAAGAATGAAGAAAGAAAATTAAACTATTTGTTATAATTTTCTGGTTTTTGTTTTGCCTCAATTTATTTTTCATTGTATTAAGATAGCACATAATCTTGATAGAGGTGACTTCAGCTTTGATGATCGTTGGCCATAAAAGCATAAGATTTCATATGCAATATTTATTGGTTTATGTTCCAATTCATCCTGATCAATGATTTATGTACAGCTAGTCATAAGATGTTAAAGAAGATGACAGTAACTCAAAATGACTTTTTACCGACAATCATGACATTAGGATTGTTAAATTTGGTAGAGATAATTGTGCGTTGTTTCAGATCAATGTTCTGTTTGTTTGCATTTAAGTTTAGATAATCAGTTAAAATTATATAGCGTTCAGGAAACTTTTCGCATCTGTTGTTAAACATGAAGCCACATCACTGACTTCACTGATTCTGTGATACTTGGATCTGTACAATGCCAATAATACAAAGCCTGTGTACTGTTTTGACTAATTGTGTGATAATTGGATCTGTACAATGCCAATAATACAAAGCCTGTGTACTGTTTTGACTAATTATGTGATGCTTGAATCTGTACAATACCAATAAGACACAAAGCCTGTATGCTGATTTGACTAATTGTGTGATAATTGGATCTGTACAATGCCAATAGGACATGAAGCTTGCATACTGATTTGACTAATTCTGCAATACATGGATCTGTAAAATACCAATAAGACAATCAATATTCAACTTTTACAAACATGCTATGATTTTTCCAGAATGGCTTGGCTTAATGTGATACGTATCAAACAACAGAGTCAACGCTTCTGAATTCAAAAGTGTAATTAAGTACCCAAACTGTTTAACCGGTAGTCTGATTATAATTGACTGACATCGCTTTAAATATTTTTCCTGTGTCCCCGTTAATTCTAGCGTTAAACGAAGTTAATTAATGACGATAAAGGGTACTATCTTTTACTCGCTAATTTTTAAATCCATTATTTAATTGTCACCCACAAGTTTAGAGAACAGTTAAATCAGAAACTACAACCCACTTAATCTCCTTTCTCTTGTTTTGGTTTATCGTCAATTCTTTCAAGAAATTATTAAGCATTGCATTATTGTCTCTGTCCAGTTCAAAGAGTCTCCTAAGTTTGCTAAGTTTGAGCTTTTCTCTCTCTCTCTCTCTCTCTCTCTCTCTCTCTCTCTCTCTCTCTCTCTCTCTCTCTCTCTCTCTCTCTCTCTCTCTCTCTCTTTCTCTCTCTCTCTCTCTCTCTCCTCTCTCTCTCTCTCTCTCTCTCTCTCTGTTTTTTGTAAATGGATATGCATTTAATTGTCATACGGCACACGCATTTAATGAACTAGTAAGATACACATCATACTCATATCAGCCTCTTAAGAAGCCATTGACCTTAATTTTCTACATTACAGAGCGGTGAGGCATCTGGAAATATGAATGTCCTTCGTTTGATTCAATGGCAACACAGATAGATGGCAATTGTTAATTGTCAAGTGCTGTTGCCCTATACTCTGTTTCCAGTTCGCAAATAAAAGTTGAATCAAACAATATGATTAACGGGCTTTTTCCTTGTACTTACAAAATCGTATTTTGATGTCCTCCAAATCTGTGGCAGTTCCAAGAATTGTAAAATCAGACTCTTTAATGCGACCACGATAATAGCTGACAGAACACACTGAAATGTACGGGAATTATCAAATAATTAGACTATTCCGATTATACAATCTATTTGACTAATATATATATATATATATATATATATATATATATATATATATATATATATATATATATATATATATATATATATATATATATATATATATGCATCTATGTGCGAGAGACAAATAAAGAGAAAGAAATTCCGAGATTTTATAAACATGAAATTAATAATCCCGCTTTTATACGATCCAAATTCTAATAATAACAAGGTATGTTACATATTTGTATAACTTAACTTACAAGTAATAACATGCGTAAGTTTGCTCACTGATAAAATACAATTCACGTACTTACATTTGGCAAGCTCTCGAAAAGATATCCAATCCACAAAATTACTATTAGAACCATGGAGGAAGAAATTAAACTGGCAAGCTGAAGAGAAAAAAGCAAAATAATAAAGTGTCAATAGAACCCATAGAGGAAACTAAAATAAATAATATTTTAAAACCTTCATGTAGGAGAATAGGGATTTATACTTAAGTTACATGTATTGCGAAAGTGTTCTAGGAAATAACACTATTGTTCCCTCTAACAGTTTGAATTATGCGTTGTTTGTAGGTCTATAAAATCCAAATCAATCGAAAAAACTGTCCATTTACCTGTGTTTTACCACCTGCTGATTCTTGCACAGAGCTTCTAGACACCGAGGCTGCATATGGATAACAGCTGAAGAAGGATCCAAAGACATTCCCAGCACCAAAAGCTATCAATTCCTGAAATTGGAACAATACATCATTAATTAGCATAATAGTGGGAAACTTACTATTTGTTTCTCAAATTCTCTGGCGATTCATCTTTCTGTCTTTAATCTATTCCCTTCAAGATTTTTCGTCGACAACTGTTTATCCAGTCCAAGCTGTTCTGAATTGGTGCATGTTTCCATAAAATGAAACAAATAAACCGAGAAAAAGATAAACTAAACAAAGAAACGGTACATTAGAAAAGATAACTAGGAGAATGAAAAGAAACAAAATGGTGGTACCTGATTAGAATCGAGACTGTAGTTGTGTCTTTTCGCCATCAGAGCAGCCAATGAGACAGATTGGGCAAATGAAATGATGGCAATGATAAATATTTCCGTTATATACACGTCAACATGTTGGAATGATGGATAAGATGGTGTAGGCATCCTGGAAACAAAGAATTGTATTATTTATCTATTGTCAATTAATGCTCTTATCCTCTCAATAATTAACCTATAATCTATAATCTGTTTTTTTTTTTAAACTTTGATGTGTTGATTTAAAACAATAGTATAAGCTGAGTCCATTAATGACACATGCAGCTTTTGAAACGTAGCAGTACCGGGTTTTTGTGGATCAGATGCTGACCGAGATAAGTCTACAACCTATGTCTTCACTTTGGCCTGGAAGACCCAACAATAAAACGAGATCCTTTGGAAAGGCAATCAAAATTAAAAACCAAACATTGTCAAAGCGGTGATAAATGTCAAAATTAGGTGACATACACCTAGAGATTGAGTTATTTTTTTAGAACCATATAAGTACGCTAAGTACGCAAAATTCAACCTCATCAAAATATATTCAAAATTCACAACTCAGGAACATTTGGATAATTGAATAGGTGGCTAACACATCATTGGTATAGGGACACCCGTAGGAAAAACTGGTTAAATTTGACAATAATCCACCTGAGATAAAGTTAGGTGAACTTAGATATTGGGGACTTTAGTAGGCGGGAGTTAAGGCGGAACGCCGTTACGCTCTGTTACAATACGCAGCCAACCAAAGGGTCTTAAGATGAGCAAATAAAGGTCAGCACCATGACCAAAAGCCCAGCCCTAGGGCTAAGCGCCTCCCTGGATAGAAATGTTATCAAAAGGTAACATCCGGCCAAGGCGGTGAGCCACCAGGGAGTTAATAGGCCCACGCGCCGTGGCAAAAGTGTCTAGCACTGAGACACGGGTGAGCCCGGCCCCGGAAGGGGGAGAGGCCACTAGCCCTTAACAGGGCTTAAAGTTATAAAACACGAGAGTGTATACATGACTATAATACATATGACATGACATGACATGACAGGACACATCTTCTTCAGGCGTGGATCACCGTGCCACACAAGACGAGGTAGATCCAGAAATGACAAGTCAGCTTCCCATTAACGCAGGAAATACCTTCTAGATTAGAGGAAGAAGAGAAGCAGAGAAATGAGAGACAGATAGAAGAAACCAGAGTTGCGTACACACATTTGTTGAAGCGCCACCCGTATTGGAAGGGACAGTACAAAGTGAGGTTTTATGAGAGGGAGAGATGGGCCACAACATAATCGGGAAAAGCACAAGAAGAAATGTGTTTACCGTCGTTATTATCATCATCACCAGCAAAGACGTAAAAGAGTAGGATTGGTTGGTCCGAGACAACAAGTACTGCTGTTGTTTCTTTGGTTCATTGACAAATGTTGAAAGAGCTCTCGATGCATGTTTTGACCATTTCTACCACGAAACCTCTCAAGAATCAACCCAAAAGCATTTTTCAGTGTAAACTTAATTCCATTACGGGACACAAAATTTCATAATATTTGCCATTTCAAAGAGATGCTTATCCGATAGACATATATATATATATATATATATATATATATATATATATATATATATATATATATATATATATATATATATATATATGGATGGTTAGATGTCAGCCAAGTTATTTGATTTAATATGATTTAATATGGCTATCGTAGTATAATGAGGTTAAAAATATGACACTTTTCGTTTGCTTTCCGTCAACATGCCAAATAATTCTTATTTAAGAAATAGTAAAAAAATATCAGTTCTTTTTAACACAGGACATTTAAAAAATACAGTCTGTACTATTAAAACAACGAGAGGTTTTAAAGAGACAAACAACAATTAGTTAAGATTGCGAAACGATGATGACCGGAACCCATAAGATTAAGATTAAGATGCTTACTTTTAAAAAATGACCCTGATCCGCTGTGATTTTAAGTAATTTAATAGTTACGGTAGTATAGTGTACTTACCCAGCTGGTATGTCACCGACGATCTGGACACGGAAACGTTTATTAAAGTTCCAGACATATGATGTCACAGTACCAAGAATAACCTAAATATATATTAAAAAATACTTTTCATTGTAATAATTGTAGGAGTAAATATATTTATGGCCTACTTTTCATATAGTCTTGATTATATATATATATATATATATATATATATATATATATATATATATATATATATATATATATATATGTGTGTGTGTGTGTGTGTGTGTGTGTGTGTGTGTGTGTGAATATGATCAATAGCATATATTGATCTTATTAGGCTGGGGTTTTTCCTATTCATTACCTCATCGATCTAAACTCTTTATGTTTCCTCTTTCTTAATGTCGCTTTACTTATTTTTGGAAAATTTGATAATTTGTGTCAGAATCCGTAACAGGACAAACATGAATGAAAATATATAATTATGCCAAGCGTTGCTTTGAGTGTGAAACATTATGTGCTCATTTATTTCAGAAATATGAACTTCATAAAATGCGTATAGAAAGGTGACTGACCTATGACAAGTTATTTGTCTGTAGAATTAACATTAATAATTACTAAATTCCTAAACTTTTTGTTAAACTTTAATTAGGTCTTTTTTATTGTTAATATTAACCAAGGCTTACCACACAAAGTTCAATTGGAACCGGGATCTTCAACTTTTTCTTGAATCTTTGGTTGACTTGTTCTTTTACAATATACAAAAGAGCCATGCATATGATGGAAATGACGAGTGTTGGGATGTTCGTCTGTACAATCCTTTCGAAGATATACTTATATGTCTGAAAAGCAAGGTAAGAATTAGATTGATTTTTCGTTCGAACTCGCAAACCCTATTGTCACAAGTCACTTGAGATAATCAGTAATCTCCTTTATCAACCGTAGCTAATGTACGGAGATTTCTTTGTTTCTCGAGAATAGGCCTTAACCTAATTAACCAATCACTGCAAGCGTGAGTTAGATATTCTCTCCATTCTGACCCAGCACGACCTTTCAACCTGTGTGAATTAGGCATTTGGTTTCTATTTCAAAAACGATTTGTAAAACTGACACTTTCGTTCATGTGCTGGAGATTGTTACATTGCTTTTTTTGTGAGATATATTTGGTTGTTAGTAAGTCAGCCATAAATAAATTTACATTTGTAACGTAGCTTTTAATTAGCACTAAACGAAACTCTTCAAAATTAATCTTTAGATTTATATTACCTCTAGGTTCTGGAGGTGTGAGCGCACTGTTAGCGGCAGATAATTTCATCGAAAAAATATTATTATGATATGCCCTTCCATTTTCTCTTTCTATCTTATGTGCACCAGTTCTGTGCTACATGAGCACCAAAAGTGACAGAGAAGAGGTTCCGTAAAGAAAATAATGACTTTTTAAAACACACGCTTGAATGGATAAGAATTTATTACCAATAATTGTTACTTTCTCTTTATGATTGAATTCTACTAAATAGCACTTGAACGTGATATGTCACTCTGTAAGATTGTGCATATGTGTGTATGTAAAAAAAAGGAATAGAGCAAAGAATGTGAATGGGGAGAGAGGAAAAATATATGGTATATCTAAATTGGTGAAACATTTTATGTATTTAGTTAACCCTTACATTGATGATCTGGAATAGCCCATCCGTTCTAGGTATTTTAATTCCCAAAATGTTCTTGACTTGGCTGGTACCAACGTGAACTGCCGTGCCTGTTGTAAACCCTCCAACTAAAGCATCTGAGATGTACGTTGTTACAAACCCGAGACGCAACAATCCCAATGCAATCTGCAAGAAAAGAATTAAAATTATTTGTATTAATGCAACACATATTAGGTAAATTTTAATTGTTAGTGGTTCACTAATTTAGCATGTTGAGCACGTGCCCAGAACGGTATGCAATCAATTTTTGATCGTATCAAACCTAATATTCTCTTTTGTTTTCAGCGCGAAACTTAAGCTCAGTCTCAAAATCCAGAAACTAAAACAATCTGTACTTTGAATTATAAAAGAGAGAATAATATCTTTTAAGTTACCATTCTCACGTGTTCTCTGCATAAGTGCAGACTGTCAATGTAACTAGAAGTATTCCGAGTAGGGATGGACGGGTACCCAGTTCGGCCAACGAGTGGGGATGGACGGGTACCCAGCTCGGCCAACAAGTAGGGATGGACGGGTACCCAGCTCGGACAACCAGACCAGGCTACCCAGGCCCCACTACCCAGCCCGACCACCCAAACTCGGCCAAACCTGGCTTTAAGATTTATTTTGTATCTTGCCAGGTTGCGTTCCAGCAACCAGCATTTCTAGATGTCTGTAATAAAAATTAACACAGCCCCCACAACCCCTTGTTTTATAGTTGACAAAAAAGGCAATGAAAGAGGGTTTTTTAAATAGTCTATCTGTGGCCCCTATAGCTACAAACATCCCGTATGTCAATTTGCCAATTTTGTGCGTGTATACATACATACATACATACATACATACATACATACATACATACATACATACATACATACATACATACATACATACATACATACATACATACATACATACATACATACATACATACATACATACATACATACAGAGAGAGAGAGAGAGAGAGAGAGAGAGAGAGAGAGAGAGAGAGAGAGAGAGAGAGAGAGAGAGAGAGAGAGAGAGAGAGAGAGAGAGAGACGTACCTGTGTAAAACCAACAAGAAAGGAAAGAGACATTGCTATTCCAATTTTAATATCGTCCGGAAGTACAAAAGCATCCTGTGCGTTTCCTAGTGACCCACCGGTGTCGTTGGCGTTTATGCTACTGTTAGATAACTTGTCTACACCAGTATTATTTTTGTATACTTCTGTAATCTTTGCGATGACAGATCCAGTCAACAGGCTGATTACAGCAACAGTGCCTATCGGTAAAGACAGACAAAAAACCGTCTAATATTTATTTCTATTCAGCATATTGCAATGGAGAGTTTTTCCGCACGAACTTAACGTTTGTGATATTTTACATGTACCTAAATGGATTCAAAGAAAATAACAGTAATATTATACATTTTCTCCTATTTGTGTACTCTTAAACATTTGTAAAGTTACAAAGATAATAGATATGTAATTACCAATTTAGTTTTATGTACAGTACATAATGCGAACGTGTCACTTAAAATGTCGAAAGAAAAAACAGTGTTGAGAAAGGCTAAAATTAAGCCCTTTTTAAACAAACATAGAAAGCAACAACAAGAATAACAACAACAACAACAACAACAACAAACCAGTAGAAATATTATTTGCCACAACCGTTGAATTACCTGTTGAGATATGCCTAGATGTTCCAAGTAAGAAGTATATCAGCACGGGAAAAAAAGACACATATAGACCAACAACAGGAGGTAATTCAGCCAACATAGCATACGCCATGCCTAGAAATAATAATAATAATAATAATAATAATAATAATAATAATAATAATAATAATAATAATAATAATAATAATAATAATAATAATAAAAAAAATAATAATAATAATAATGATGATGATGATGATGATGATGATGATGATGATGATGATGATGATGATGATGATGATGATGATGATGATGATGATGATGATGTTAAGCAGAAGAAGAAGAAGAAGAAGAAGAAGAAGAAGAAGAAGAAGAAGAAGAAGAAGAAGAAGAAGGTAAGTGATCATGGTGAAAAGATAACAAATATATTCCACGAATGGGTGTCCGCCTCTTTTCATTTGAATTAGAAGCATGTCGTTTCATTCAGGAAGTGACTATGCATGAAGATAATAACTGATGACGTAAACGTCGATAATGAAACCCTGTAGATATTCCATCACTATTAACATATAAAGACACTAACTGATGACGTACTACGTCGATTGATGACGTATAATGTTGATAATCAAATGCTGTCCAAGATTTGTCAATACCAAGCTACAAGCCGAATCTGCTTGACATTTAATAATCGTTAGCAGTTATTGTGACGAGCTAATTATGCCTTTAAACGAAAGGGATAATAAATCTGCAAAACAGAGACAAAAATGCAAAGAATATAAACTCAATATCAAGCTGTATACCAAATGAAAGCATAAGGATATATGAATAAATGAGAAGACGTTCAGCACTGACTAAAGAACTTTTTTTTTTAAGAAGTTGACTACAAAAATTGGCTGAAATACAAGAATAATTAAATAAATTAGTGTTTGGAAACTAAAATTTGAAGGTGTATCGTCCGACAATCAGGGGCTTCAACTTCTCTAAACTATGTCGTAGAACACGAATAAGTATAATCGGCCTATGTATCAAGAATATCAAAAGGTAGACTAAATTTCGTTGAAGGGCACTAATAACTAAAGGAGCTATGTTGCGAGAAAAAAAAAGAGTTGGACAGACAGAATAAAGGTAGGATGAATGGATTGACAAACAAAAAGTGGCAAAAACTCTCGGTTTTCTATCAAAAGCAGGGAAACAAAACAAAGAAGATGAGCGATTATCAACGACAAAGATATATAACTAAAAACATGCTAAAATTCTTCAAATATCAACATATTAAGCATATGATATAATTTTCCAGGAAGACAAAAAGAAAAATAAAAAAATAAAAACAAAACAAAACAAACAGAACAATAACAGGTATAGCTGTTACTTGATAAAGTCACTAGCAGACAATATTCTGCCTATTTTATATGGACAATGGGCAAATTGGTATTTCTCATATATCATCAAAACAAATATTAACAAAAATCACTTGCGTTCTCTTTATGCATGAATGTTTTAAAACAGTATCTTGAGATTCAACGAATTTATTTCAGCTTCGAAACACCATATAGATTGGGTGGTAAATCTGCCAGTGTAGCACAAATATGGCTGCTGATGGCATCATTCAGGATCTATTACTAAAAGCGAAAATTTGAAAATATAATTATTATTATTATTATTATTATTATTATTATTATTATTATTATTATTATTATTATTATTATTATTATTATTATTATTATTATTATTATTATTATTGTATACATGTTAAAATATAAAATGTCATAAAATTATATAAAATGATATAATTACCTTGTGGCAATTGCATGATCCCGACCGTCAACCCGCAGATAATATCATTAGGAAGATCTAGTTTCAAGTTGTACTTCCTTAGCACCTTGTAACAAGGTAAGAGTGTATCTATAATTTTATTGCATCTTTCTTTTGAACAAGAGCAGCATTTCTTAAACTTGTCGCTGAAAACTTCTCGCAATGATGTTTCTTCCTTTGGCAGGAGAAAATCATTTCTAAATTTTGCTTCGGTTGTTGGCAGAGCCTGATGTGAAGATGTTAGTTTTCCATTGTCAATAAAAGCATGACTGTCGGTCTTCTCAACTTTGATTTCGCTCATAATTAGAGAAGACGAGAAAGCTGGATTGTCCACACCTGTTCCTTGTTGGTCGTCATAAGGCATTTTCACCATAACTTCACTGGAGACAATCTCTGTTGATAAGCACGGCTGAAAATTAAAAATATAAATGGTACATTATGGTTATTTTAAAAAACTCACAAAACGGATATAGGACAAAAGAGTACGGATTTTTATTAAGCACAGATTAATAGTCAAAACGGCTCCAAAGACTTTTACAGACTCTTTCAACACTTGTCTAAACTGTAATATTTCTTCGAATGAAAATACGAAACAACTCTATCTCATCATAAATCAGTCTTGAGAGCCGTGGTGGGTCAGACAGTGGTTAGTGTGTCTGACTCTTGACAACAAAGATGCTGATTAGAATCTAGGAACACTTCAGGACTGTTGTTAAAGACAAAACACTTTTTTCCTAACTGTCTTTGAACGATATAACCATCGTTTGTTGACATGCCGCAACAAACACTCACAGATACACACACGCACACACAGATATACGACAAGCCAAACCAAACATCACTGCCATCTCACATCTGTCTGCGCGAATTCGAGTCTAAGATTCGGCGAATGTGGCTATGTGAGAAAGCTTGCCAGTAGCTTCTCGTGGGACGGTGGTTCTTTCCGCGGATTTCCCAGTTTCTTCCTCCACCATTAATACTGGCCGCCATGAGTAGCCTATCGTGTGCTGAAAATGACGTTAAGCCTCAGAAACAACAACACCACCACCAAACCAAACAAATAGAGTAATAATACGCTCACATAAAAACAAAATGGTAACAAAATGTGTACAGAGCTGGCGAGTTGTGAACGATTTTTGTTTTCATGGGCTTCACATATGCACAACAAATGAAATACAATAACTATCACGAAAATTTTATATTCCAGCTCTCTCTGTATATACCAACTTTAATACCTGTCACATCGGAGTACACAAGTTATACGCATGATAAAAGAGACATTTAAAGACATTTGATATAAAACCAGCAATAAGCAATGAGTATTATTATTAAGGATACTTTTTCAAAACTTACATCAATTCTAACCTGGAAAAATTATACAATATCCAATAGTACGAAGTGTATAAAGACTATAGTATTCAATACTACGAAGTGTGTAATGACTATAGTATCCAACACTACGAAGTTTGTAATGGCTATAGTATCCAACACTACGGAGTGTATAATGACTATAGTATCCAACACTACAAAGTTTTGTAATGACTATAGTATCCAATACTACCAAGTGTGTAATGACTGTAGTATCCAATAATACGAAGTATGTAATGATTAGTATCCAATACTAATAAGTGTGTAATGTCTAGTATCCAATACTAAGAAGTTTTGTAATGACTATAGTATCCAATGCTACGAAGCTTTGTAATGACTATAGTATCCAATACTACGAAGTGTGTAATGACTATAGTATCCAATACAACGAAGTTTTGTAATGACTATAGTATCCAATACTACGAAGTTTTGTAATGACTATAGTGTCCAATACTACGAAGTGTGTAATGACTACAATATCCAACACTACGGAGTGGGTAATGACTATAACATCCAATTCTATGAAGTTTTGTAATGACTAGTATCCAATACTACGAAGTGTGTAATGACTATAGTATCCAATACTACGAAGTTTTGTAATGACTATAGTATCGAATACTACGAAGTGTGTAATGACTATAGTATTATTAGTTTATGATATAAATATTTTCTGGCACTGTAGTGTGATTCAACTTGAGCGGATCAGGGGTGTTGACAATGTTTGAAGAAGGCAAGTCTGACATAATGCGCTACTAGTTGTTGCCAAATTTGAGGTAGTTGTTGAAAGTTTAAATTAATGCGTACAGCCTGTGGGTCTGGAACAATATTTTTAATTTTTTTCTGATATAAATATTTCTGGCGCAAGAGTATGTCTAATATGTTTAGAAGTCAATATTTAGCAAGTTTGCTTTAAGAGACTTTATATTTCATTAAGTTACTCAACCTTTTGTTTTCTTGCCTCAACTGGTGCCCGTAAAATTATGTTGTCCATTCCACCGATGTGCAGCCACATGAATCACACGAGAAAGGTTGAAGGGATAGTCAGGTCATGAAATTTATTGGAACTTTTGTTTTTGTAACATTTGCATATTCAAGGTACTTATCTGGACATATGGGGTTAGTGTACACTCTTGGTTCTTTATTGCTTGTATTTCGGACGTCCTTCTCTGTCACTGTCGTCGTCTACCTCTCATTAAACTCAAAAACTCTAAATTAAATTCGCAATCCTGCTTTAAAGAGATCTTCCCCACTTGATGATTCTGTGTTCTTAACTTTTCCCCTGAACACCTTAGTGCAGCTTGTAAAACCGTCAACTATTTAATCTAGTTGATGATAGTAAGCTATAGTAAACATCTCTCTCTCTCTCTCTCTCTCTCTCTCTCTCTCTCTCTCTCTCTCTCTCTCTCTCTCTCTCTCTCTCTCTCTCTCTCTCTCTCTCTCCGGTGGCCTGGTGGTTACAGCATCCGCCTAGGGTGCGGGAGGTCGTGGGTTCTATTCCAGGTTGAGTCTAACCAAAGACTTACCAAAATGGTAATAATAGCTGCCTCGCTTGACGCTCAGCAATAAGAGGTTAGTGTTAGCACTGGTCGGCCAGGTGTCAGGATAATGTGACTGGGCGGGACACGTGCTAGATGTCTGCGACATATTGCCTCAGTGCTAGACATCGCTATAAATTGCCACACTGGAGACATCGTAGCTATATGACTAAAAAAATGTTAAAGCTGCGTTAAAAATCATTATCACATCACATCACATCTCTCTCTCTCTTTTGTGTGTGTGTGTGTGTGTGTGTGTGTGTGTGTGGTCTTATCAAAGTGTTTGAACTCTTAAGTTGCTGAATTGAGTGAAGTTTCTTTTGTTATAGCTCTGATGTTTTTGTTGTTTTTTTTTTTAAATTGTAAAACAACTCCGACAGGTACAGCATAAGACAACAAGCGTTTCTTCCCTTGAAAAGCAGTTCATAACGCGTGGACACGATGGCTGAGACAACCGCTCAAATATCCTGACTGAGATAAGGAAAATAAGGTTAGCAAATCAGATAGAGTTCTCGGTCGCAAGGGTAACTCAAAAGAATTGTCAATGATAGCTATGTTGACAAGTAACATTCCACATAATGAAAATGTTTAATTGGTTGATTTCTAGCATCAAATAAAATATCCTGTATTGTTTCTGCAATAATGCATATCTACAGTTTGCATTTGTTGATAATGACATTGCAATGAAATAATTAAAGCACCGAAAGTCTTTTATTTAAAACAACGACGAATTAATTACGTCTTTGATGTAGACAAGTTCACATATTTACAAGCAAAATTTTAATATGTCGTAAAGTGACAATTATTCTACGAAAGAGATTTAAAGCAACTCTTGGTAGTTCGCTGTATAAGTTACTATGTTTAGATTCCATAATTAAAATAGCCAAAATTTAAATATTACTGCAAACATTTACATATTTCAAATGGTTCAATAAACGTTCAAATGTTGAAAGCAAAACCACCCTTTGTAGATTGATGCTATGTTAGCTTACTGTCTATTCATTTGTTATGCGTAGCGTATTCTTCGAGTGATGTGTTGCCTTTTAAAATTAATTTGGCAACTATGACTGTATAGGAGAAAATAACAAGAAAAATAAAAATTAAAAAGAAACCAGTCTTGAAGACATTGATCATGACAGTCTTGCTGAATTAAGGGAAGAAATTAAATGGAAGAAAAGGAAACATAAAAACGCTGAACTGTAGGAATAGTTCCATGAACAGTCTCAAGACACCTTGCACACATTATTTACATGCAAGCTAATATAACAGACAGCAATGAAACAAAATATATTTTGGCAGTATTTTCTGGAAGGAAAAAACACCCCACTGAATACGTTTTAGTTTACTTGGACAAATTTTTGTCTGCATTTAAAACTTGCA
The DNA here is from genome assembly GCA_016746295.1 of Potamilus streckersoni. NCBI lineage: Eukaryota > Metazoa > Mollusca > Bivalvia > Unionida > Unionidae > Potamilus > Potamilus streckersoni. The sequence continues at coordinate 3,073,322 of JAEAOA010002352.1, read as the reverse complement.
ACCGGCTTCGACATAGTAGAATGTTAAAGCATTTCACTCACAATGAAACCAGAAAATGGATTGAGATATTGTTAATGGATACAAAAACACTCGTCACAGATCAATGGACGTAACATAAACTGAAACAAGCAAGGAATAAAATAAATCAGAAATATGACCAAATTATTTATTTATTGAACCATTGAGATGATTGAAACATCGCATAATTAAATTTTATGAATCGTTAGAATTTCGAAGTTCATAATCAAAAGGGCGCATTATTAACTATGATTTACTCTATAAAATCACTATATGATTTTGGTGATCTGGCATAAACACATTTAAAACAAAAATAGCAGTGAAACGAACCAATGGCAAAATGGAAGGAATATGATAAATTGTATCAGTTAGGAACGTGCGGACAAAATTATGTCATTAAGTAAATTAAATTAAGTAAATTAGAGAACCATTAGATACGAGTGAAAAAGTAGTAGTACTAAGGAGAAGTAAATATATTTTTGGCTTTGACAGATGACGAGATCATAAAATGTGACAAATGTGGTAGGGAAACAAGCAATTATAAAATGATGACATTAAACGTGAATAGTATGTGAATTTATGCTAATTACCAACCCAAAGGGTAGGAGTAAAAACAAAAAGAGTAATACGTTAACAGCAAAGCTATCATGACAAGGCGACTGGAATGTAACGTGGGGAGTGCTTTAAAGACATAATTAATGACATCGCCTTGGAAATGAAAGGGATAGCATTAAAATATGAACCTGATTCTCATTTCGTCTGAACTCAAAGTAACGAAGAACAACAGAGGCGAAAAACATGAAAGAAACTGCATTGTAGACAGTGGCTAATATTGGTAACAAATAATATCCCTGTAGAAAGGGGATACCATTAAAAATATGAAGCTGCCTTTATACTTCTAAATAAAAACTTTAACAACAACAACGGCATTGTAAAAGTATCAGACGTTAAAATAAAAGATCCTGAGGAAAATGAAGAGTAATTAAATGTTAAATGGATGTTGGTGTAGTCATAGGTACATTTGATTTCAGGACAAGAATGTATATCAAGCGATTAACTACGTAGTAATCAAACATACTTTTGTTCCAAACTTTCAGCAATGCGTTCAACAGTTACAAAAATATACAAAAATGGAACCAATAAAATTGAAAAAGATCACAACAGGAATTCAATGCAAGCAGAAACCAGAAAACAGAAAACAATTTGAATAAGTAAAGTAATTGAAAGGAGATATTTTGGACAAGCCTTAAAGGAATATGAAAACAAAGGTCAACGGTCATACATTAAAAACATAAACTTAAACTGCTTACTATAGTTGTTTGAACGTATAAACTATAAAATCAATACTAAATATATTTTATTTAGACTTTTTCATTTATCGTGATCAAACTTTTTAAAATTCAAAACGCATGAGCTCTGACTAAATCTAAATACTATTACTAATAACAAAGAACAGCAATATCGACAAACGATATCTACCCAGTATGCCTTGAACAGGATCAGTGCAATAATATCGATGAAAGATATCAACCAAGCATATCTTCATCAGGATCAATGATATCGACCATGCATACCTTCATCAGGATCAATGATATCGACCCTGCATACATTCATCAGGATCAATGATATCGACCCTGCATAAATTCATCAGGATCAATGATATCGACCCTGTATACCTTCATCAGGATCAAGGATATCGACCCAGCATACCTTCATCAGGATCAATGATATCGACCCTGTATACCTTCATCAGGATCAATGATATCGACCCTGTATACCTTCATCAAGATTAATGATATCGACCCTGCATACATTCATGAGGATCAATGATATCGACCCTGCATACCGTCATCAGGATCAATGATATCGACCCTGCATACCTTCATCAGGATCAATGATATCGACCCTACATACATTCATCAGGATCAATGATATCGACCCTGCATAAATTCATCAGGATCAATGATATCGACCCTGTATACCTTCATCAGGATCAATGATATCGACCCTGCATACATTCATGAGGATCAATGATATCGACCCTGCATACCTTCATCAGGATCAATGATATCGACCCTGTATACCTTCATCAGATCAATGATATCGTCCCTGCATACCTTCATGAGGATCAATGATATCGACCCAGCATACCTTCATCAGGATCAATGATATCGACCCTGTATACCTTCATCAGGATCAATGATATCGACCCTGCATACATTCATCAGGATCAATGATATCGACCCTGCATACCTTCATCAGGATCAATGATATCGACCCTGTATACCTTCATCAAAATCAATGATATCGTCCCTGCATACCTTAATCAGGATCACTATAGCAATGATAAAACTTAGTTTGAAAACAGTGTCATCCGGTAACAAAATCCAGAATACCAACCGTACAACCTGTAAGGACGTTTCTATTCAACTTTACCATGTCTGTTATCTGCCTTAGTGAACACCTCCACATAAACCAACCTTGCTTATAATGGACAATATTGATATACCTAGATTAGCCAATATAAACAGGTATCATCGTAACAGACGTCATAATATAAGAGCTACAGTGTATAAGTTCATTAAAAAGTATTTTGCTTTCTTGCCTGCTTGTCTGTCTTGCCTGTTTGTTGTTTTTTTTTTTGAGAGATACATATATACAGAGAGATAATGCATATATTTGAAATAGGAAATACGGAACATTTTTATGTACAATGATACTTGTTCACCTGTTTTGAAGAAAGGAAAACACCTTCCTGGAGCAATAAACTTTTATGTTTTAATTCTTTTTAATTGACTGATGTCCTGAGTTTATAAGTAATTCAGGTTAGAAATGTGCTCGAAATTATCGTCCATCATTCCAAAGGGAAACTATATTTACTGCTAGTTTATTTACAAAATGGACATAATCAATCACAAGGGGGTCTGTTGTATCGCATACATATCGTATTCAACTCTACATGAGCAAAGATTTCATAGTTTATATACGCACGAATTATCCATTCTAAATATTTTAAAAACAATCAAAATCTGGCGACTAGATTATATCTATTTTAAGTATTTGCACAAATACTACAAATATAGATATGCTGCGTTAGTTTTTCAAAAGGACCTATTTTAATGTTATAAATTTTAATGTTATAAATTTGAATGTGTTATAAATTTTACTGTGTTATAACAATGTAGAAACATTTTTCATTGCAAAGTTATCTTTAGCAACGAAAGCTTTAAATACTTTAAGAAAAGTACATGAACAAAGTTTTACATCACGGAATGATTCGTTTAAATTTAATTAGGCTGCTGGATAGTTGAACTGAATTATCGATACAAACTTTCGACGAAAAACATTGTACATAATATTTCATACAGACTGTGATACTCCCATACCTTGCATAGATTTGCATAAATTCCCCCTAAATCGACGATATTTGATTTTTATCTTAAATCGCTTCATTCCAAAAGCAGCGAGATGTCATCCCATCATTTTCAATTAAAAACCTCCCCCCCATCATTTTCAATTTAAAAAGTAATATCATATTAATTACTTTTTTAATTAATACTGGGTAATAATAACGTATAAGAAAATAATTAAATCTATTTAATTGGAATATACCTACTCTGTAAGAGATATTTGAAAATGATGAACAGATAAACAATATTATTTATTTGGTAAACCATTTAATCGCAGCCAGCTTTAGGTTAGGGTCTCCGAATATGAAACACATGAACATGAGAACACGATATTGAAATGAACAAATTAGATTTTAATAATAGTTAAGTTACTTTCTTACCTGATGGTGAATTAAATGAATATATTTGGTGGCCTGTTTCGTTTTGTTTTTTTTTCGGTTTTCTTCATGTACTCATCAACTAATCCAAGGTTAAAGATAGAAAGATTTTGGTATATCTCCCGGTTGTTAATATTTTACACATCAATGAATATATATATTTGTATAAGTCAGAAACAACAGCGTTGGTGCTTCTGACAGAAGCAGATGAATTGTATGTTAAACACTGTTACAGTTATAGAGAACATAAAGAAACTGAATGTAAAAACAAAGATTTATGATAAAGTGAAGTCACCGGTCAAGAAATAAACGACGTCTGCCAAGGAAGAATGCAAATCACTTGGCGAAATAATGTCATTTCAAGTTCACTCGATCCAGCAGTGATTTTGTGTGTTATGAGTTGATCGAGACAAATGTATAGACTGAGAACGAATATCGCAAAAAAAAAAATGCTAACTAGTCTAAGAACTTTCATTCGCATGGAGTCCTTGTCACAGACAATTACAAAACAGGAATAGACAAGACAAAAAAGACAATTACAAAACAGGGACAGACAAAACAGAACAGACAATTAAAAGCTATATACAGACAAGACAAAACAGACAATTAAAAAGGAAGAACAGACAAGGAAAAAAGACAATTACAAAACAAGAATAGACAAGAAAAAGAAGACAATTACAAACAGGATCAAACAAGACAAAAAGAGAGAATTACAAAACAGGGACCGACAAGAGAATAAGACAATTACAAAACAGGAACAGACAAGAAAAAAAGACAATTTCTAAAAAGGGACAGACAAGACAAACAATAAAAAAGTAAGCGTTTAAGACACAGTTACAAGACTGTGTATCTAAGTATTGTTTAAGAACTACAGATATCATACCTTATATATTGTAACAAAATATATCTGAAAAACAATTGCTCTTATTACAGGAAATAAACCTAATTATAAAAAAACAGCTGCCTATTCAATAAATCCACATCAATGTTGTTGGACTGTGTCAATTATGGCATTTGGAGTGGTGGGAAGAATTTAACTCATGTGATCTTTTAAAGAATAAAAATAAATAAAGAAAACAAAAATAAATTAATAAGAATTAACATTTCCTTTGCAACAATTGCAGCATTGCTTCTGTATTGACTAAGAAATACAGCATTGCTTCTGTATTGACTAAGAAATACATAAAATTAGTTGAATGTATATGTATATAATTTCTTTGCTTTAATTTTATGCCGAGGCCACGCTACTTTCAAGCGATAGCTAACATTAATTCTTCCGACGGTATGGTAATCATTATTTAGCTAAGACATTTCATTCTTCATTTTACGACTTCCTCGAAGTAACACGTTTTACAGCAGTGGTTATTCGTGGGCTCGGTATAGAGGTCATTGCGTTCTTGTTTACCTCAAAAATACAAACTTTTTTACTATGATTTAACACTTATTTGTTTCTCTAATGCATTTAATAATTAACTTTAATGTTTCTCTAATGCAATTAATAATTAACTTTAATGATCATTTTATTTTGATTTAATGTTAGACATTCCATGTAAAATTAGTACACATATATATATATATATATATATATATATATATATATATATATATATATATATATATATATATATATATATATACTTTCTGTACATATAAACTCATAAAGTGTATAACATAACTAAAAATATATTTTTCTATATGAGGTATCATATTTTTTTATTATGACGATAATGAAAATTTTTGACGAACATGCGCAGTCAACAAAGAAGGTTGTAATTCATTTTTTAATTCTTCCTTATTACTTCTTGGACAATTTTCTTTTTAGATAAAATAGTGTCTTCAGTTAAAAGTTTTCTTCTTGTGATTTGCCTTTTTGTGTGGTTTTCAAACGAAAGAATGGGACTCTTTGCGGAATTTTGTATCTGTAAATGTTGCGCAAAAGATATTGTCCGTAAGCAAAAAATATTTATCATAAACAAATTCTCGTATTTAGAAATTGTACTACGCACCTCTTACAGACATGATATCTGAGACTTTTTTTATATTTTCGCTATATTCAAATCATCAAAGAATATATATATATATATATATATATATATATATATATATATATATATATATATATATATATATATATATATATATATAATTTATCTTTAAATCGCCACTGTGTAGGGGAACAATATTAGAGACTAGATGTTTTAAATTTTATTTAACAGGGAAAAAAACCTGGATAGTTTGGAGGATATTTAGCTTGAAACAAACAAAAACGGAAGAATATTTACATCAGTTTGAGAATAAGAATGCTTTTAATTCCTGTCATGTCAGTAGTGGGATATAGCACGTTTGGGAAGCAATACTTTTAATTGTCCATCAAGTATTATTAAGCAATGTACGAATGGAAATAAAATTCATTCAATATTTGCTGTCCTTAATTCATAAATCAGGTTTGGAGTACACAACTTTATAAACATTTTCCCAGATTAAGAATCATTGATTTTACCTAAGGCAATACCTAGAGTACATCATGTTTGTATGTTGTTCTGGTAAGGAGACCACGTGACCCTCTTACGGAAATATGTTTGCATTTTAGTTAGTCTTATAACTCAAGTTATTACAAAAATTAGACAGTTAGAGCTCTAAACATTGACACTTAAAGGTGTTTTGTTGTGACCGGTCTGAGTTGTAATTATATTTTATGGAATTAGTGATTATTTTCCTTGGTAATACTATTGCAAGTGCTCATACAGAATTCTTGGACAAAGACATTTATTAAAAATTATTTGAAATTCCTAACTGAATTATTTTTCTGTGATTAAATAAAAGAACTTTTGACACAACAACACTTTAAACATTTCGACAGACGTCATTAACCTAAATTTTGAATTTCATCGGGACTCGAACTCAGATTTATTTAGGACTTTATTTCAAAAGAACTTCTATTTTTTAATTCTTGGATTAATTTTGGATTTGATTCGTAAAACTTAAGTTCTTTTTCTCAATTTTTCCCTGGTTTTCTAGTGAATTAAATTTTTTGTTAAATTTTACAAAGCTTGTTGTCTTTACTCTATTCTTTTTACATTTGTACGATCCTAGACACGTAACAAGTACAATACAAAAATGTGTGTAGAGAAAGTTGTGTGTGTACATGAAAAAAAACCAGGCTTCTTCCAAGTACATTTTATTTTATTGATCCAATGAACATTAAGGAGAAAAGTATGTATCAAAAATATGAGCAAAAGATAGAAATTCCCAGACCCTATCCAAAATTCATTGAATGCATTTTCGAGAAAATTAGTCACGTGCAAACAGTCATGATATTTTGATACCACGATTATGCTCAAATACGTTTAACGAAAGCTTGGAAATATGATAAAAACGTATCTTAGATGTCTGATAGAAAAAGCTGAAATGTCATTCAGAAATATTATCGGTTTTTTAATTTTATAGAGTATAAACATAACATATCTATAACAGTGTTGTTTTTTGCTTTTCTTTTGAAAAACACTTTCAAAACAGCATTGGTAATATTGGCAAGGGATATAGGAGTTACGAGCCTGTCACAATAATACACCGACTGGCAGCGCGAAGGTCTGAGCATCTGGGCGTAATGCTCCTTAATGGCCTTATCTGCCACAGCACCAGGGCAATTTTTTTTTTATTACTGATGCTTTTCTGATAAGAACAGTTTTAATTTAAATTTCCAACCTTCCTCCATCCCCTCCTCTAAAACGTTTTGTGAAGAATTTAATTGCGCCGCTTACACTCAGGTGAAGGCGACATGCTATGAAAATTTAAAAATTTCAGCTACAAAAAAAGTATTCCTAACGACATCCGCTGCGCCTCGCTCTTGACGGCATTTACTCCCTCCCAAACCACCATCAACAACCACGCCCATCACCCGTTGCCCCTTCACTAGATAGACCAAAGCAACCAATTGAGACTGGTACTGAATTTCCGACCTTAGATTACGAGTCCAAAATTCTCATATTTAATCTACCCTACTTCTCCACCCTTTGAAAAGAAGAATAGATCGATTTACATAAATAAGTCATTTCTGTGACGGCGTATACATTATCAACTAATCAAAATAATTACAGCAAGCACGTGTCTACATGTGAACAATATACATGCTGTTTAATGACCGTAGAGGGTTTGTTGTGTAGACTCTATAGTTTGCTTTATAATACTGGTTGCTACGACTGATAAGACCTTTGATCCACTGAGCTCTTAACCGAGAATAATTCACCCTAGAGATGCAGTAAATGAACATGTACACTAGAATTCTAATACTGAACATCTTCACCGTATATTTAATTGTTATTTGTTGTTGTTGTTTATTTTCAATTTCAGAAGGACAAATGTCTAATACGATTTTTATCCGCAGAAGCAAAGCACTGTTTTTTGATTATCATATTATTCTATTTTTATATCTTCAAATAATGCATAAACTGTCATTAATTTACATATATTATCATTATACACCCCTTATTTACGTTTTGCTTGACCGAATTTCCCTTTATTGTGCAAAAAGTACCTGGCGGGAACCAGTGTCGATGATTGAGGGTGAATCTACGTACGTACCGATCCACTAAATCTATGTAATCTTAAAACAACGTGCTGACTACGTTCACACATTTGTTTGACCTGTTAACTTTTTTTATCTTCAATTTGTGTGAACACATTTTTTGTGTCCTGGTTACTGTAGCATCTTTAAGAACTGATATAGGATATTATAATTAACACTGTGCCGCAATGTACTATTAGAAGCACAAGTAATGGACTTGCATTAATGTAATCATCATTTGTGTATTTGTTCGTCCAGCAAATTGTAACGTGGGGAAATAATTGAGCAAACACACGACTGTGTTGATACCAGTCAACCAACTCATTCGGCTTATATTTGTACTTACGGAATCCAAATGTACTCAGAGGAAGAAGCAGTTGAATTACTTTTTTTGTTTTTATTTTTCGTTTCCCACCCCTACTCCACCTTCCCCAGTCTTATAATCCCATCTCTTCTCTATATTTTGGCCTTACAACATGCCCACGGGTGGAAATCAGTCCGATCATGTATACAGCCGACAACGCTTGTCCATAAAAAGAACGGTTCTCATTATTCTAGCATGAGAAGTCCTTTTAATGGTTTACACTTAGTCAGATATTTTCAGCTGGAAGTATCTACTCTATGATTACTCAAAAACTATGCACATATCACCAGAGAAAGGGCTGGCTTTGACAGAAACTATGCACATATCACCAGAGAAAGGGCTGGCTTTGACAGAAACTATGCACGAATCACCAAAAGAGGGTTGGCTTTTCGGAATTAAATTAACAACAGAAGGTTTATTAACGCAATGTTTTCTAGGAAAAACTTTCTTTAGTTATCACTGATTAAACTGTGTCACAAACAGAATCATTGATTTTTTTAAAACCCATCTTGATTGCTCCCACCTTTCATTTTGATCTCTGTGTTAAATTTTCGTTTAATATTTGTTTTATAATTGTTATAGAATGAAAACAAATATAAAGCGAAAAGCAATTCTTAAGAAGGATCTTTGGGTGGCCGAGTGGTCTAAGCGCTTGCATTGACCACTCATTGCCATCTCACCTATGTCCGTTTGGTTTCGAGTCTGGGGCTTGTCAACTGTTGGAATGTGAGAAATCTGCTCAGTAGCATTCCGTCATCTTTAATTGCCGATGTTCCGATAACCCTATCTACACCTTAATGGCTCGAACAGCTATATTGATGCTCTGTCCTAGCGACATAAACTGGTTTTCATGTGTTGCCTCCCAAAGTATGCTATGCCAACTAACCAATAGATTTGTGCATCGTACATCGGCTGAAAACGGTGGAGGCAATTGACCTAAAAAGGATACTTTGTAAGTTTAACATTGAAAGTATAAATATGTACTAGAGGGAAACAATTACATATGTATTTGAGTGAAAAGTATTTGTGCTAACGCGGACCAGCAGTGGAAAATTGTTTATTTAATAGTCCATTCAAGTTGTTTTCTCCACTTGACTCTGTCACATAGGAACAGTGTTCAAATTTGAACAACTTAATTTTGACTGGATGTGATGCCTTGTCACAGACCCGAAGCACATATATGTCTGTTCAATATGACAAGGTGTAGATAGGATCGGAAACTTGGTTAGCGACGATGGCTTTCCATGGGTTGGTGGTTCTTACTGGTGTTTTCCCAAGATCTTCCTTCAGCATCTATACTGACCGACATATATAGCCTATCATGTGCTACAAAAATGCTGTTACACCCAAAAACAACAACAATCGCAATTCTTAAAGGCAAATTTTGAAGTTAGGCATGATAATCTTTGTAAATTAAATCAAACGGTAGATATTTGTTATTTGATTGTCGCTGACCTTATGAATTGTCCTATTTTTTTCTCTAAAAAAAAAGATATGGTGTACTTAAAGAGAAAGACATTGTTCAGGTTTGGAAATCTTTTATACAGATATTAGTATATCTTTGGTTGCTTCAGTAGTTGTTTATGTTTAAAAACATCTTTATTGTATGGTTGAACTATTTTTGTTTTGCCTTTGTTAAGATATATGGGACTACAAATATTCTGATACAACTGAAGTACAAAAGAAATTTTGTAACGGTCCCGTCATCCCATGCCTCTCTGAAAATAATACGTACGCAGCTCGTGAAAGTAGCATATAGGTAATATGTGTTAACAGTTGTACACCGCTTGTTAAATGTTGAATTTAACGTTTTATTCACCTGGATTATAAAGATAATATAATTCTTATCCAATATTGCAGCGTCTTCGTTAAATTCGTAACATTGCATGAGCAACACGCGCAAACAAAATTGCTTTATTCATATAAATTTGCTTTTGTATGGATTAAGCAAATTGTTGGAAATAAAAATTTGTTAATTATAATAGTTTTATAAGTGTTATAGGCATGTACATACATCCATACATCCATCCATCCATCCATCCATCCATCCATCCATCCATCCATACATACATACATACATACATACATACATACATACATACATACATACATACATACATACATACATACATACATACATACATACATACATACATACATACATACATTTCTTTCTCCTCCAATAAGAAACAAAGAAAGAATAAAAAATACAGTTCTAGACGGGCGAATGGACAGACATGCAAGAAATTGGGTGTCAATGTTGTCAAAGTGGATAGAATACAAAATTGTGAAGTACTTACCATGTTCTTTGTCCACTAAACACAACAACACTTTCGGGTAAGTCAAATACATGGTATATCAATTTACCCGTGCTTATATACGTGGGACCTATTCAGCAATTCGTTCCGTTACAACGAGATTGACCTAGTACATTGACTACAGATGTTTACTTAGCCTGCAAGTGATGACGTTCAATCAAACGATGTTTGTCACCTATTTCCCCGACTAGGTAGGTAATGACCGGTGTGTGCGTGTGTGTGCAATGGTTAGGGCTAAAGTGGGGTGGATACTCAGTTTCTTTAAAAAAAAATGTTCAGCGCAATGTCTTAATGCTTTATGTCCGCACCACAGTGCATGTACTATTAACTTGTAAACTCGTCCAAGAATACTCATCGTTTGACTTTTTGGTGAAAATAAGTGTACAAACAAACTTATGTCAAAACAGATGTACTAAATCTGTAATCGTAATCCGTTTGATTTATTTGGAGCCAAATGTCCTATTTGAAGTAATTAACACTTAATTTCTATTTCAAGATATATTTGTGTAATAAGACTCAGTTGCGTACCTAGAATTTATTGATTGTGTGTATGTGTGTATGTGTATTTTTGACTTTTAACGTAGCTTTAACAAGTTTTCAGTAATATCGCTACGAGGTATGCAGTGGGGCATCATGCCGCAGACATGTGGCGTTCGTATCCCACCCAGTCTCATTATCGTGACACCACGTCAACCAGTTCTAACACTTATCTCTGATGCCGAGCGCTTAGCGAGGAAACTGTTAATGCCATTTTATAAGACATTGGTATTACCTTACCGGGGTTCAAACCCGAAAATATTGAGGAAAAATATCAAATATTACTGTTGCACAAGCCTGAGAAAGTGAGTTCTATCGGGCGGGACGTCCCTAGATGCTAATACTGAAATGTAAACATTTCCCCTCCCCATCTCTCAGTGCTCCTCTTATACCCCAGTTTTTCTTATTCATCAAGACAATGGTTTACAATACAGACATGAAAAAGTAATGGCACCAGTATACAACCATAGTGCAAAAGTAACATTTAGGTGGTTTTACTTTTTTAAATAATAAAAAATATTTATCTTTTGCATTATACACTAGTAAATCGACTAAAGCTGGGATTCGATTCGCAGATTAAAGCAATCTTTTTTGCCTTCATTACAGACATGATATTGTTTAGTTTAAAGCAGAAACGGTCATAGGATGTGTGGAGCCCCAAGGCAGCAAACCATGAGCGTGGTCCCAAGCAAGACTATTACATTACTGAGTTGATTTCCGCCAGCAGCGCGGGAGAGGCCTATTGCGGTTGCCTCGTTCACGTTGCTTAGGGTCTGGCTGGTTTAAACATTGCTGATTAACAATTTCGTACAATAGGATTATTTATTTATTTATTTATTTATTTATTTGTTTATTTATTTATCTTAAACAAGTGGAAAGGGTATAATATATCTATAATTCATGCATGTTTTCATGGGCGTGAACTATCATGCATCCGCCCACAATATTTTGGATTACAACTGAGATTTTTTTTCACATACATACAACATATGATATATATATATATATATATATATATATATATATATATATATATATATATATATATATATATATATATATATATCAAATGACTGTCTGACAAAAGGCATATCCCATTCATCAACTATAAGTTTTACTTCTGAATGCTGTTTGACCATTTGTAACATAGGCCTACTTCCATTTCTATGATGCATTTGCGGCAGATAGTATATGTCGATGTGTCTTAGAAAACTCATGCCTTTTGAATTAAACAAAGCATTGACTCAAGTCAATTTCACACGATTTTACCTGTCTTAAAATGTCAGTCAGGATTCAGATACGTCACTCCTGGCGCTAGCCAACATAACCCTTTCAAAATCAAGATGTCATTCTCGATTAAATACCATTATAAAATCTGAATATTAACTAAATTTTGTTGCGATAATATATGTAAATTTAAACAACACATCACATTTTATGTGAGGTTGAAAAATGCTGGTGGAATAGGCTGGTTAGAACCAGTAAATACATTTGTCATGTTTTGTGATGTTTTCTTATTATTACGCTACCAGTATTCATTAGCATGCAGCATCGTTAACAACGCACCACGGGTCATGGATCTATAACTGAAAACATTTTCAGCATTTTGTGTGTCAGTGTGTGTATGTTGTGTGTCATTATATTGCATATATATATATATATATATATATATATATATATATATATATATATATATATATATATATATATATATATATATATATATATATATATATATATTTATATATATATATATACACACACACACACACACACACACACACACACACACACACACACCAGCCAATTGCAAAAGCGAAACCGATAACAATATTAAAGCAGTTTCAGAAAAGCAACAGTTATTGACACTGTGGCTGGAATAAAACAAAAACAAACAAAAAAAAGAAATAGATATTTAAGTTCAGCCATCATCTCATAACACAATTAAATTTCATGTGAGTAATATTCTTATTTCAAAATAATTCAAAGAAAGTATGCAGGTCAGATGCTTAATGACAGACGTGATGTTGTTTAAGTTCCATATGTTTGTGTTTACACACCAAGCAATGAATGATGTAGCTGTTTAATAATGTATTGTTTTAATAATTGGAATTTTTGGTGACTCATTTGTGAAGGTGCAGATCAGACCAAGCATTGATAATGTAAGTCGTTATATCTATACATTGATCAAAGTTTTATTTCTATTTGGAAATACATACGTTAATCATATCTGTTGATAAACGATATCATTTATGAATATGTGTTGATGAGCTATGCTTTATTTATATTCTTTGAGGGTATAGTTTTCAGTTGTTTTAATTTATTTGATGGGGAATCTGTTTCAGACTGACTGGTCTTGCCAACAAGGACAATACGAGCGAAGTGAAAGAATATGTGTTGGTCTGACAGGATTTGTGATGATGTCACAATATAGCGTGCTTAACGATGCAATAATTATGCTTAGTGCTGAGACCCGACAGGATATTTTTTTTCTGAGGAAAAAATAGTCTTATTGAATTTTCTAAATTCCTGCATAAAGGTTATTTGACGGGGACTAAAAATAACATAAATTACCTTGCTGAAAAGGAGAAGAACGGAGAACATGAATATTTTATTAAAATTAATGAGACTAAAACTAATGCTAAATTTCAGACAGGCACACAATTTTAATTACAAAAACCAATGAAAAGAATATGTAAGTTATTAAAAATATGGCTTAGAATCAAGTTGTATTTAAACTCTAAGGCTAAAGCCTATTTAGCAGCAATTAAGAAAAACCCAAATACTCAATCAAAATGGTTTTCACTAAAATGTAACAAAATGTCACAACCAACATGGAATTAATCGAAACTAAAATAAAATAAAAGAAATTGTTTTCTTTTAAATTAAAAAGACAAAATTCTAAATAAATTACTTTTTAAAAATGACTATTAGTGAATATTCAAACCAATTTTCAAAAATTGCAAATATTATGATATATGAAATTAAATTATTTAAAAAGAATACATGTAAAAATATATAACTAACAAGTAAAAAAATGGAAACTGACCAAACCTTGTAAACGGATCTTAACAATTTATAACAAAATAATTAAATTCTGTAAATAAGATTTACAAATTAGAGAACATTTTAACAATTAAAAAAATAAACAATAAAGACATTTTAAGACCTAAATATTTTAAACAACGGTAAAACAAATATTCACATTTGCTCTTGAGTCGAAACCAGTTTTTGATGTTCTTAGGACTAGCGGAATTCCTTAAGTCGGGTTGTGTACACTTTGGGGCTCAGAACCATTTCTCTTGATACATTTAACAGGCATCTTCTGTCTTGTTTCGCAAGAAAGAAAGCAATGCTGAGTCTCTGCCGATATTTTGCTCGAATACCTGAAATTTTGAACCATTTTCATAAAAGATTTCTACCAAAGTTTGATGATTTGCTGCTGTTCAATCTTGATGCTTTGAAAGCCTAAGTAACGCCTAACGATATTCCCCATATGTTACTTATGTAATGAGAATGAGAGAGAGAGAGAGAGAGAGAGAGAGAGAGAGAGAGAGAGAGAGAGAGAGAGAGAGAGAGAGAGAGAGAGAGAGAGAGAGAGAGAGACTAAAGCCTTAATATCCTTAATTTGACTGCGTAAATTATATTCTAACTAACACTGCCAGATTCAATGATGTGAAATTTGAAAAATTTCTTGAAGTTAACTTAGTTGAAATTTGATGTTCAAAACATCCATAAAATTAATACTGGTGGACGGAGTAGTGAAAGGGAAATGTTTACATCTGACGCCGCGTCCATGCAATCACAAGTCCGAAGAGGGAGTGTAATGGTAACTTCCGCTGTGTTCATACCGTCTTCCAATGTTAAGCTTGTGGATGTTTTAATATTAAATTTCCCTTGTGTCCATATCGTTACCTTTTTTCTTCAAATTGATGGCATAATATTTAATTCTCCTTGTACCCACAGGTTCATTGGTCGGTCTTTACCGTCACCTCTGACTACTTGACTCCAACTGTTTCTGGTAGCAAAGGTCTTTTTAATGACCTTAATTTGCAAAATTCGTCTGGAAAGTAGTGACATAGGGAAGGCACACAGTGACATTGTTAAATATTAGCAAACGTATTGTTAAATATTTTCAAACGCATTGCTACATTGCTTGGGTGTAATATGGTATTTATTCTGATCCAAAGACATGCCTGTACATTATAATGCAATTCGGATGGACCACTGCATTAGATTTAACTATAGTACAATAGATGAAGGTCCGTACCACATGAAGCTGAAAATATTGGGAAAACAGATTTGTTAATTCATGCGTATGTCTTGATTAAGGAGTTTATAACCCAAAAACATGCAAAAACTAATTTTATTACTCGTTAGGCATATTGCTAAAGGTTCTAAGAGCAAGAGTTGATGCCGTACATCTGATCAGTTGTAAAAAGAACATCATTTATTCTTCTAGAATATATATTTCTCAAAACTTTTTACAAACAGAAATAAAACGTTTTTTTGGTAGGTATTTATGCTAATAGTTTATTTGGTTAATTTATTTTGTCTCACTGAAAACAAATTTATAACCGCCTCCCATATTTTCTTTATATTAACACGTTTAAAATTGGCTGTGCTCATCAAAAAGCGACAAACGGGGTTAAATGAAAAAAAACTTATATTACTTAGGTAAAATTTTAATTTTTTTGCGTGTGAATCCATGATTAGGGTCAGCAGCAAAGAACGGTTGTAAAGAAATGAGGCATTGGACAAAATTGGTAGAGAACCATTCAGATATATAATGGAACTAATGGTATGCTAAACAGAGCATAATTTTCATCATAATGCACGTCAGTAATATCCATGAGGGTCACATTGCGAAATTCCCCAAATCTGAACATGATGCGCTACATGATCATATAAACTGGATAAAGCAAGTTTAAATAATAACATACTAAAAAAACACGAGGGCGAACAACATGATAGGCTTTGCATGATCCATAAAATCTGAAAATATACTACATTTACTTATATATATATATATATATATATATATATATATATATATATATATATATATATATATATATATATATATATATATATATATTTATATATATATATATATATATATATATATATATGCCATTTGAACGGAGTTAAGATTTACTACAGGCAGCTGTATACTGAGCGAATGAATGAATTCCTCACATCCCCGACTGTGTCCGCATCAAAATGTAGTTCTCTGCTTTGTGTATTATTCACAATCTCATATGCATATTGATAAACTGATTGTTTTGTTTATTTTAGTTTCCTTTTTACTTCACATTGATTCAATCAATATAAAATGCACTTTTGATTAAAACATTAAAGATGGTTGCAATGATAAATCAGAGCACTACAAACACTTGGTTAGCTACGCCATTCACATAAACGCTTTGCCATTTAACGCACCGAAAATGATGTGGAAAAGAAACTAAGCGCAATGACGAACCAACAAAAGGTAATTAACATATTGTTTTGTATTTGCAGTTGATCTAATTCATTAGTCTGCTTTAGTAAAAGTTGCATCAACCATCAACTTCATGGTTAAAATGCACACCTAATGTAGTTTTTAATATTTTATTGTTCTTGTTGTTTCTTTTACCTATTACTAATTTAATATGAAAATATACAATGCTCTCTCTCTCTCTCTCTCTCTCTCTCTCTCTCTCTCTCTCTCTCTCTCTCTCTCTCTCTCTCTCTCTCTCTCTCTCTCTCTCTCTCTCTCTCTCTCTCTCTCTCTCTCTCTCTCTCATACTTTGGTCGGTTTAACTTAACTTTACCATCATTCATAAGTCCAGAGGCATCGTGGGATGACGCGAAGGAAACTCCTCTTGGCTCGTCATTTCATAGATTTCAGCCATTATCTTATTACGATGGCCGAGAGAGAGAGAGAGAGAGAGAGAGAGAGAGAGAGAGAGAGAGAGAGAGAGAGAGAGAGAGAGAGAGAGAGAGAGAGAGAGAGAGAGAGAGAGAGAGAGAGAGAGAGAGAGAGAGCTTTTGACATTTTAATATTAAATTAATAATAATCGTTTTTAGAACATCTTTAAGAAATAAAATCAACAAAATATTATATACATAACATTATGTGTACTCTACCACGTAACTGAGTTATTTACTGTATAATGTCGACATGGTTGGCAACTTTGTATTATTGATAAACACTGTAGATAAATACCAAGGAAAGTGCACACATATCGTTACGACGACCCATATTCTTGTAGGTTACTTGGTGTAATTTCTATTTCAAGGTTTTAATCCAGCCCAAATTTCTTTTGTCTCTTACTCCATATTTCTGCGTAGTTTGTCTGTTATGCTTGAGAGGGGAGAGGGAACAAAAATTAGAAAGGATTGTGATCAAAATGTGTACCATATTAAATTAATTTGGAAAACGGGGATTATTAATACTTTTTATCGTTTGTTTCAAACTTCACTGATGATTAATGAGTGGAAATTCATCAACGATCTAAAAGCAACTTCGATTGTTTATATATGCGTATTATTGCGTCACGGGCGGATCACAATTTTATGTGCCAATAGCACTGGTATATCAAATTGTTTTATGCCAACATTTTAAATGCCATTTTATGTTTAATGTATGTGGTATAAATATATCAAATATACAGAGAGAGAGAGAGAGAGAGAGAGAGAGAGAGAGAGAGAGAGAGAGAGAGAGAGAGAGATAAAAACTGAAATATACTATTTATTTTACTTATATATATATATATATATATATATATATATATATATATATATATATATATATATATATATATATATATATATATATATATATATATATATGGGAGAGACAACATTAAAGAAATTCCTCCATACTTGATAATGTAATATGTTTAAATGTTTATTTATCCGTATATATATTACTGTGATCAGTTGTGAACAAAGAAACAAGTATTTGAAATACTAACATGTGTTAGATCATAACTAATGTTACTAAGTAAGGTTACTAAAAGCATTTAGGGGATATTAGTCCCGTATTGGAGGAAATTATTAGTGGTTTTACTGCAACATGGTATGTTTTGCCTGCAACGCAATCAACAGAGTTTGCAAATTGGATAGGTGTAGCAACAAAGCAAGATCTCCCCATGTTCTCCAATAAATACTTAACTCAATTTAGCAACAAAATTAATTCATTGATTGTAGAATAAATTCTAAGATATTGAAACTACATTAAGACTGAAATAAAGTCTTTCCGTTTTGGGAACTTATTGTGTATTTAATAATAATAATAATAATAATAATAATAATAATAATAATAATAATAATAATAATAATAATAATAATAAAATTAAGAAGAAGAAGAAGAAGAAGAAGAAGAAGAAGAAGAAGAAGAAGAAGAAGAAGAAGAAGAAGAAGAAGAAGAAGAAGAAGAAGAATTATCGCGTTTGATTTAGCTATTAGGTAAAAACATCAAGCTTAATTTTTATAACACAACGTCACATTGATCTAATCTAGTGTTTGGATGGTTCTACCGATGGATTTACATGCAGACAAGTACATAAACGCTCACAAAGTAGTTAAAAAGGACATTTAATGTCGTTAATTCCGCAACATTGAATAGGTCACATCTGTTTCTCGCTTTAGGATGCTGTGCTATTTGCAGATCAAATGAATTAATTACTGAATTTGATTAAATATTGCATTGTGCAGACACAAAATATTAAAGATTATCTAGTTTGTGAGCGCATTCATGTTTGTAAATAATTGCACAAGTTTGCTTTTTCCTTGGGTGTTTTATAGTTACTAGCTCCGATTCATTGAAAGATGCAATAAACGATTGTGTCGCTTCTGGGACATTGACGGAGTTGGTGAAATTAATCTGTGCATTGACAATTTATGAACGAAATTAAAATAATGACTGATCTAGATATCGACCCACATATGCTCTATCTGTACTTTAACGTTGTAATGACACACACGTCAGCAAGCATTTGTTTTCAGATGTCTTAACACGTATTAGATCTGCAATTACTCAGAGTTCCGACAGAAAACATGCTTCTCAATTGCCTTGACAAAATTGATGAACCTGTGGCTACTATCTATTGGATCTATCAAACTTGAACTTTTACAAAAGCATTCGATTTAGTTAAAGATTCATTAAAAAAATTTAAGTTTTCTTTCAACTTGTGGTTCATGTGGTTCCTTACGATTCTGCACTATACACATTATGTAAATCTCACTACTCTATTGAACACAAGCTTACAATTGACCATGACAATTCAGCTTTGGTGTACATAAAACAAAACGTATATAAACGCATCTAAAGCGAAATGTACGACAATCGGAGAAAAGCAGTGCCTATCGACTGATATTTACTTACAACTCTCGCTAACAATAACTATGATTGGTTTAAAACGAAATGTACTCTGATTCATTTAAAATCAAATATACGATAATCGTTCACAATAACTCTGACTGGTCTAAATCGAAATGAACAATAACTATGATTGGTTTACTTTTAAAAATAATAAAATTCGTCATGGTATCAACATTGATCAACATCTCAGCTGGAATGTACACTTATATCACCAAAGTGAAATGGTCGTCAAAATAATTACTCTCATAAAATTACTGTCGTAATTTCTTTGCCTCTCTAGTCGACGTAACTTATTTTCTTTGGATAAAACACTATGGCTGTTCTATATGTGGAAAAGGCATCCAAATAATTCTGATTCCCTTTGATGTTTTGCTCTCACTTTTATGCTGCCCGCTTGATACAAAAACCTATCGTTTGTTTTAGAAGAACAATGATATATAAGTAAATAACAAAAGTTTATTTTCGATTATATCTCTGACCTGACTATACCAAGATAATCAAATACTACGTGACATCTCAGATCCACCACCAATAATGTACTCCAGGACGGGAACCAACCATGTTAACGACGCTCATAGTATCATAATTTAAGTTTTGGAATTCACAACCTATGTCGATACTTAATTCAAATTCTCTTGTTTCATTTACAGCTCTTTCAAACCGCTCCAGTGGCCTTGTGGTTAGAGCGTCCTCCTCAAAGGCGGGAGGTCATGGGTTCTATCCTCGGTCGAGTCATACCAAAGATTTACAAAAATGGTACTAACAGCTGCCTCGCTTGATGCTCGTCATTAAGAGGTTAGTGTTAGGACTGGTCGGCCTAGTGTCAGGATAATGTGACTGGGTGGGACATCATGCCACATGTCTTCGGCATGATGCTCCAGTGCTAGACATCACTATAAATTGCCATACTGCAGATTATCGTAGCGATTTGACTAAAAATTTGTTAAAGCTACGTAAAAAATGATAATCTCATCACACTACATCAAAGCTCTTTCAAAAACATTCCTTCTTGACCAGCTGGATTTACATATTAAAGTTTATCAGCACTAAATTGCATCAATGTAGCAAACATGTTCTATAAACTGGGAAAGTAGTGTCAGACAAAGTCTTTTGCTCTTTATTGCCAATTTTTTGGGTTCAAACCGGTTTATACATTTCCATGTTTCTGGGTCTTGGCCTAGAAAACATTTCGACTAATCCTGCAGTTTGGAGACAAAAAGGAGAAAAACGTTTGAAAATACCCAGTATCGATTCCAAATATGTAGATTAAAAGTTTGAAGATACCTAGTATGGTGTCTAAAATATTCCGAATATACAGAAAACTCGACAAAACCCATAATGGGTTATATTTTTCCATATTTTTCTGTAAAGTTTGCAATATTTTAGTTTTCATACAGAACGCACACAAAATATGAATTGCAAAATGCATAACACATCGAAATAATAATAATAATCGAAAACTGGATAGAAAGAATGATTACATCAAACTAGATAGAAACATATGTTAAGCAACCACCTCAGACAAACTCAAAGCCAGACACAGAAATCAAATGGTTTTTTGATGTACGGTCCGATTCACTGAAGCGAATGATCACGAGCGTAGTATAAGCTACATGAGGACAGAAGCAGTGAAAACCCACATTAAAAATCTGCTGTTAAAACATTACTATCAGCGATTAGGAATGCGGATGAGACTATAGACTAAATATTTTGTCTGCTTTAAAAACCAAGAGTACGAGATCCATCTTGGTCTAGAACCTAAAACCGCTTGTTTCTTTACCAGAGCCTTTCCACGAAAACATAGCGTTGTTTAGGTTAGGTTAGGTAGATAGGAATAATTATTATAATATAGAGAACAACAAGTAACTATTTAAAAAGAACATTATGGATCAATTCATTCCGTTAATAAAAAGTTTATTTTAATAAATTTTAATTAAAAGAAAACGGCATACAAACTTAAACATGAACCAACACTTTTAGTTCAAATTTACGTCTGTACAATTGCAACCAATCCTGTAATTGATTAGGCATAGACATAGACGGCTGTAATGTTGCTCCATATTTGCTTTTGAATATGGAATCGAAAATTGCATATATACACAAGTTTAGGCGATCTTTTAATGGCTAGTTTCTCCAAATCTTTATTTGTAGTTATTGATTTCTCAGATGCATTGGATGCCGTCATATTTATAAAAAATTTGCAGGGAAACGTATTATTAGTCCTTATTTTATGACACTGATAAGTCCATTTTGTTTAAGCAACAAGTTAATTGGTTAAAAGTGACTCAAGGTCTTGCAAGATTTTAGTTATCTGATCTTATTGCATAATAAAAGTGCACGTCTTAGGAGTATCTCACAGCGCCTGATAATAAAAGGTTAATTTACATAACGACCAGGATCACTATCAAGTTTTAGTGAAATGAGATACGTTCAAGGATATTGTTGTACAAACTTGACAGCTATTTATAAGTTGTTTCTGTATGCATCTCCATAACCTGAATTTAGTTTTTTTTTATTTTTTATTACAAGCGATAATTGTTAGACTAATGTAACAGAACATACTGAATTTGGCTTAATGGAGTTAGAAAGATCTACATCATGGCGAAACTCGTTGCCGCGAATGAGAATATATTTGAAAATAGCTTAAAGTAATTGACCAATCTTTAAAATAACATAGTAGAACTGAATACAATTTTGGCATTATTTTCCTTTCCGTTAGTACGTTTATTCATAGCTAAAATGAATATTGTACTTTCGTTGTTTGATAAGGTTACTTTTGTATATGTGCTCTTCTAACATCCCCAAAACAATTTTAGATCAATACTTCAACCTATCTGCATAATTCAGAAAGTTATTGTTTTTTGCGTATGTACATAATCTACTTTGCAGCTTTCCAAATCTAAACACTTCCTGTTGTTAAGCTTGTGTGCTACTTTATCATGTTTACCTCTAGTCTGTATAGCTGTGTATTTTTTTCCTGTATTCACCAACTTGTTCTTACATTCCATATGTATAATATCCCAGTGTTAATCAACACGCTTTAGCTTATTACATCCGTTATCTATCTATTCCGTAACCGTTGTTTTCTAAAAGAGAACACTACTTTATTACTCGGATATTACATTACCCAGGTGTATTAAAAGTATAATAACCTTTGGAATTTCTTACCAGATTTATGTTAGAATCTTTGGTAAGGTCCAGCAAAATCACGTCAGCATTCAATTGTTTGTTTGTTTTTTATTTTGTTTTGTTTTGTTTGAATCCTTGCCAGCAAATGGAATTTATTCTCCAATTGTATATATTCGCAAAAATTAAATCTATTTTTATGTGTTCTGTGGAATTCAAAACCAACTCCACTACTCCACTCATGGATAAACAATGTTATAAGGGTGTTGAGTGTAATATGTGTTTTGTTTGGTTGGATCATTATTCTTATAAAAGAAATAAATATGTCCGTTTAGCATGACAACGTTTCCCTAAATATTTTCTAAGTGCGTTGTCTGTCAACCAGAATTTATTTGCTTGGTCTATTATATAAATTTATTGGCAACGAGATAAAACTCAACGCACTCGAACCGAACGGGTAAAAAAATATCTCCTTCGCAATCTTTGTGTAACTTTTATTCGATGCCTCTTACTTTCGTGCTTCGTATGTTAGCTCCAAAGTCAAACTATGTCAGTTAACCTCCCACACTCTTCCATAAATGTTTTGTAGTTAGATACATATTCAATCACAGTGGATTAACTCTCTTGGTTTGGATCACATCACTGCTACAAAGCTGTAAATTTAGTACAAAATGCTTCATAGAGACGCAAATACTCACTTATACTGCAATTCAAACTACAATTAAGTTTTATATCTGCCAGCGGAAGCTTAAAATGGAATCATAACACTGGCGTATCAAGATATTCTGCCTCCTTTCCGGCCTAACATAATCTGGGGCAAAACTCACTATTAAAAAAAGTTCCTTGACGGGAATTTCGGACCTACCTTGGGCATGGTCCCTAACAGTTGCTAGGGCTGTTTGACCGGTTGAATGGCCACTGTGAAATAATTATGTTTACTGTTTTTATAACTTGCAGTTGTACATGTGTGATATTCGGAACCATTTAAAGTTATTGGCTTTTATATATATATATATATATATATATATATATATATATATATATATATATATATATATATATATATATATATATATATATATATATATATATATATATATACGCCAGGTAGTTTAGGCTTAAATTTGTCAAAAAAAAACTCCTTTAACTGAAAGAACTGATTCACAATGTTCTGTTTTTCCTTTTTCTTGAAAACGATATTGTCCCCCACCTCCACACACACACACACACACACACACACACACACACACAAACACAAACACACACACACACACACACAGAGAGGCTCTATACTTGCATTGTGGCTGCAATGTTCTGCCCCTTTGGTGTTATTTACGTAAACTTTGCTGGTAAAATGTTTCTGAGTCTAAATTTTCTAATAGTAACCAGAAACTATACATAGAAGATATAAACGTTGGCCTACAGACCCAACTCCCTCTTGGGACTCTGTATAAGATATGTAAAGAAATTTAAATTGCTATTTTGTGTTTTCCGGTACATTCACCGTTTAGCTATGATGCGCTCGTGATTATTGGATGAATTGAATCCGACTTCGCATACTTACATATGTTCTCTTTTTTTTTTCTAATTTTCTATGTTGTGTTCGCTGGTTAATATTACCATCGGCAGATTAACATTGCTATTGGTAGATTAAAATTACCATCGGCAGGATAACATTGCTCTTGGTGGGTTAACATTGCCATCGGTAGGTTAACATTCCCATTGGTAGGTTAATATTGCTATCGGTAAATTAGCATGCCAATCGTATGTTAACATTGGCATTGGTTGGTTAGCAATACTTGGTTATCGTTGGCAATTATCAATTAACATTGGCATAGTCTTTCTATTTTCTGCAAACATCCTGTTTTTAGTCTGTTTATGTGTTCGTAGGAAATATTTGTATTTAAGTCTTCTGCGGCATATAAACTTAAATATGCAATCATCAAATCCTTTTATCACTTAAAAATACACTTTCTTTCTTCGCTTAATGAAGCTAATTTCTAAGCACAATTTCAGTATATAGTGATTACTTATAAGCATTTCATTTGCTCAATTCTCGGAATTGCAATTGTAGCGTTTTGCGATCTCGGTTTATTTCAGAAATAATGTTTAAAATCAATGATCTACTTCTGTGTTGTATACTAGCGGTCCGGTATTCCCATTTTTCAGCACAGATCTAGGTCCATGCGTTGTTTTATATAGTGTGACGTATACTATTCATATCTGATTATTGCTCAGTCACGTTTCCGCTTATTAATGATAAATATGAGCGCCTTTATTTGTGCCTCATCCGAAACGAATTGAACTTGAGTGGTCTGTTTATCTTTATTTCAGTATTTTTGTGCCTTTTTGTATTTGTTATGTTTCGTACGGTGTCTTTCCACTGAGAATAATCAAGGTTACCATTGCTTTTGCACGATGACACTTAATTTCATTGTTCTCGCTGTTTGTCGCGGTAGCCATGTAATTGACAATACTCCACCTAATTTTAAGACATCAATGCCATTGGCAAGGCCTCCACGATAATTTGCACAATAACAACTTATTTCACAAAACTCTAACATTGTTTGGGTTGGGGTTTTATGTTATTCTTTTGCAGTTTTTTCAGGTGTGAGGTGGACATTGTTTTATTTCACGTTTTGTTTGAACGGTAACAATGTGATTTGATAAGAGTTCCACGTGCTATTTCTCTTGCCGATAAATAGATATACTGTATGCTATGATGCATCGAAGGTATACATTTCCAAATTTTCTAACATCGGTCTTTGGGTACGGAACTATGTAAAAGAATCTATCTGACAAGGTGTTAATAGTTGAAAAGATTGGACTGTATCATGCTTACTTTGAGTAGAACGAGTTCCCTTTGTCATAGGACTGGATTGATAGAACCCCAATCAATGGCTGATTGATTGATTGATTGATTGATTGATTGATTGATTGATTGATTGATTGATTGATTGATTGATTGATTGATTGATTGATTGAGTTTGATTGATTGATTGATTGAAAGAGCTATCTATTGAAGCATTACCTGGATGACTAAAGTTGCATTTTAGGAACTCAAAATACATGGTAATGAAATGCATCACTATGTTGCTGCATTTTAATTTGACACTTCTTTAGTTCTCACCCAGTTATGATAATGTTACTTTCTCCAACGCTTAACGGCAGGGTGTAATGCAAGCAAGTTCCTCACTACAACATCCCTTCCATGCACATATTCTATTTAGAGCGAGGTTCTTTCTATTTTTTTCCCCTTATTTATTATGTTGTAATTTTACCATTTCAAAAGATCTCGTAATCTTATGTGACGATGTTGCCGTTTGAAGCAAGAAAATAAAAGATATAAAGTAAAGAATGGGAAATAAAATTTCACAATGCTTTCAATATTCATGTATGTACGTTTTGTCAAAGCTTATAAGCGGTCATTGTTAGCTTGCAATTGTAACGATATTCGAAACTGCATAACCATGAGATTATGTTTCCTTTCTTTAGCATAGATTTCATGCTCAAAGCCTTTCTTGCCTAGGATTATTCCAACGGTCTCCTTTCACAGGTCTGTATGTATATAAAGAGTTGTACCCTGTACTTTATGCTTATACAGAGGTGCATCTTTGTATTTTATGTCTACACAGAGTTGTATTCGTAATTTACGTCTACACAGGGTTATATCTTGTACTTTATGTTTATATAGAGTTGTACTTTGTACTATATGCATATTCAGAATTGTCTATAGAAATTTGAATTTTGCATTTTATATCTTAGTTGCATTGCCTAAAGATGTTGAGACAAATATATGAATGAATGATCTGTAGACGTCGCGTGGAACGGAATTCTATAATACACTTGACAGCGCCATCAGAAACGTAATGCATAATACACTTGACAGCGCCATCAGGAACGGAATGCTATAATACGCTTGACAGCGTCAGCAGGAACGGAATAGCATAAATACACGTGACAACATCTTACATTAGACAAATGATGAGTATTTTTCTCAATACATTCTGCCTTTATAATGTCACGGTCAAATAATTATAGAATGTTGTCATCTTTTACTATTTGGTACCTAGCACACTGTCTTTGTGACATAATTAAATGTTGTTTCATTGGGACCCTTCCCAGGAAGTCATGACAATACAAGCTCAGTACTAAAATTCTTTGAAACCATGTAAATACCTCCATTTATACAATTTATTGGAAATAAAGCAGTATAAAGCAAATTAGACATCTTGCTGATTGATATGTGATGCTTTGTTAAGTTTATTTATACATAGACTTTAAATGCACTGACGCACAGTTCAATAGCATGCCTCACAGTTCCATTTCCCTAATCTCCATCTCGTTAATATTATGATGTCATCCCTATCATTGAAGCAAGTCCGTCCTTGAAGCATGCACGTGCGTGTGTATCTTTGAGTATGTGTGTGTGTGTGTGTGTGTGTGTGTAATTTGGATTTTAGCGTAGCTTTAACAATGTTTCTGTCATATCGCTACGATATCTGCAGTGTGGAAGTTTATAGTGATATCTAGTATCAGGGCATCATGCCGCAGACACGATGCTTCATGTCCCACCAAGTCATATATTATCCTGACACCAAGCCAACCAAATCTAGCATTAACCTCATAATCTTAAGCGCCAAACGTGGCAGCTGCGTGTACCATTGATATGTCTCTGCAGGGTTTCGAAACCGCGACCTCTCGCATCCGAGGAGGACGCTCTTGCCACTTGTCGAAGCGTATATATTTAACGGCTGAATGACCGGATAGTTGTATTGTATACGTGTCGTAATACGTACGAGGGCATTTAAAATGGTCTGAATATTATTGTGATTTGCAACAACGTTCTACATTACTGAATAGCACGTCAGCACATCACACCAAATTACTCCACATCCATGTCTACACTTAGTTATTAAATGCCATTTTGCACACATTTTGGGATATGTTGTTTATATAATGCAAAACTGTACTTCGAACTTTAAGGCGGCTGTCAAATCGTCAACCCCTCAAGTGAATCATTGATAATAAGATTCAGCATCAACTCAATTGGAACTAGATCAGAACTGTGCGTAGAGTGTGGCAAAGTATGGATGGCGTGCTCCTTCAGGAAGTCGGTCACAATTGCGGGTGTATGCGTCAGTGCATTGTCATAAAATAGATGAATCCCTCTTGAACTGGTGCGCGGACAAATGTCCAAATGTATCAGTGGAACAGGTTCTGGATGACACGGCCTTTTGCATCGGAATATAGTGCGTGTACAACTCTAATAACAGCCCTACTACGTCGAGTGGATTGTAGTCTCTGCTCGTTTTCTCCGATCCAAACTTTAGTTTTTTTGGTCTTTAGTTGGGTTCAAGAAAGTAAACCAAGAATTTCTCACTGAGACAAACTTATTAAGATAGTGATTGGTAATTTCAACCAAAGTCTGGTTTGGATTAATTATCAACTACTGCGACACCCCTCTTATATCAATCTTCCTAAGCTTCTACTGATTCTCCAGTGTATTTAAAACAGCTGCCGTATAAGAGAAATGTCTTCAATGTATTTAAAACCTCTGCCGAGATAACATAAATATTCTTTACTGCGTATCAAGCATCTTCGTGAATCAGCCGCTTCGCAGAGGAATCTTCCCGTTCACTAATCGCAGACAAGTGTCTTCCAAAACGTGGATCATATTCTATAGATCTGCAACCATCTTTACAAACATTCAACCACCTGAAAATGTTATGATTTGACAGAGATTAACAATTTTGTAAACTTTATCCAAGCCGTCTTGAGGTCATTGGGAGAGAACTCTCTCAGTTCCTGAATTTTGCATAGTAGCAGAACTGTTCTCCTTCTCCGGCGTTCATCTGTGTTACGTTACGTCACACTTTTGTATCTGACGTTGCCTGACGTACGGCACATACAACTTCAGATCATTGCAAAGATCGTTGTTTTGAATATCAAATGATGTTACATTTATTTACAATTTCAAAAAAACAACAAAGCCAAAAACAATTTCTTTAAAACATTCAAATGCCCAAGTAAATATGCATGCATTCATGAATGTATGTATGTATGTATGTATGTATGTATGTATGTATGTATGTATGTATGTATGTATGTATGTATGTATGTATGTATGTATGTATGTATGTATGTATGTATGTATGTATGTATGTGAATAATTTCTCTCCAAACCTGTCCATGACTTATAAAGGGTTCCAAGCTTGTCATTTTCACTTTTTTGCAGCCTTATTTCTTTCAATTTATGTTTATCTAAAAAAAAAACACACCTTCCGCCGTTGTCAAAAGCTCGACATATGTCCTTGACATGTGGGTATATTTGCATTCACTTCTTATGATGGACGCCATCAGGTTTGCACAGCGGTAATAACATTAAAGCATGCGTAAATCAGGGGAATTAATAAACCAAGGGAAGGAACAACTTATCTAATGGACCGTATTTTAATTGAAACTTCCTTGGGCATTTTTACTGCATGTTATGGAAAACTTCTGATGTAAACAATAATCATTTCGAACTGCCATCAAACCTGCGACTTGCTGTTTCACATGAAAGATTCTACATTTTGTTGGGATTGTTACCTATCATTATTTTTGGATTAGTCTGAATTTTTGTTAAAAGCGTTATTTGTCCGCACTTATTATAATAACCGGATAACCGAATACAATAAATGAATACTGTCCAGACTCGCATGTTAAAATGTGAGATTTGGGTTTATGAAAACTATTCACATTAGTAAAATGAATTCAACCATTCATCATTAAGCAATCAGTTGTTTAAACTCCTTCGTTGGTCAACATTTTTTGGTAAGATAAATAAAGTTTTGACGTGTGTATGTGAGAGCAAGTTAACCATCGTTATATTCATCTACTGCTTCACTGAATCGTCATCATCTTCATTGATAGGCCCATGAATGAACTGGATTCGCTTTCTGTTTAAAATATGATTCCCACTCATGTTTCAACTTTCCATATTGTAATTGTGTCGACGTAATCCTTGATAAACACAGCCGATGCAAAAAAGTTTATTGTTGATTTCGGCAAGGTGTCTTGCGACAGCGACTTGCAGCTTCAAGATAGCACATTGAATGTCCACATTGGATTAATTTTCCAATCTGATCTTGGAAATCACAAGCTTTCCAGAGATACCGTCAACAACAAACCGAATGATAATCTCGGACAAAAACCTACTCTATCCACATGAATTCAGCGTCGAACTGAGTAGCGTCCTTAAATGTGAATAAGCATTTGCTATAATGATGTCTATCATCGATGGCCTCAGTTTCGTTGCGGTTTATGATCACACGGCATCGCTGTGAATTTACCAGTTTGCAGGTTTTTCTTTACAAATCATTATCAGAAAACTTATGATTAGGCGGCATAATCAAATGAAAAGCGACAATAATGTCCTGAAATCTATAGCGCTGAAAAACTTTCCTTGATAAATTCTGTTTTCCAACGTCTTTGTTTGGCGTGTATAAGGGTTAAATAATCGCATAGTATTATTCAAAATCACCACGAGGTTTTGTAATTTAAATTCCTGATCTTGTGATTGCTGACATATATAATCTACTGCCGTAGCGACTATAGTGACTGGAATGCGTCGGCCGTTTTGTTCATCAACTATGTGTGCAATTTCTACCAGCTTGGTTTCTTGGAGTAATTTGCTATTTGATAGTGGTGCTGTTGCAAAATGCAGCCTCACGATCTGATACTGTTCGACTGTGAGACCTGATAACGTAAACAAACTGTTTTTCTTGCCTCACTTATTGTTTTTATTCTATAATTCTCGAGCGGATTGATTCAAATAATTTATAGTTGATTTAACCGGTTGCACAATTGGCAGATAATGTACGACTCATAACAAAACAAGTATGTCAGCTTTCTGCATAACGCTTGGTATTCGTATCCCAAGCTTTCACGCAAGATGCCTCTCTAGTTATTCGGGTATATAAATATAATTAATTTTGTAATTGCAACTTTTACTTTGCTATGACCAGAAACTGTAGTTGTTTTAATTCTGGCTATTCTTCTATTGACTTCTAGATCGCTGCCTTATTCTAGTTTTTTTTAGGATAGCTTCTTTATCTTTAGCATTGGTGTGTCGTTTTCTGAGCGCACGATAATACTCGCGAATAGATTATGTGATACAACATTTAAAGCAACGCTGAGCACTTTAACTAACACCTAAATTGAGGAAATGTGACTTGCAGCATTCATAATGGCATGTTCGACACCAGAGTTGATTGTTTCTAAGCTACCCACAATTGTGTTGATTGCGTCTCAATGTCGTAAAATTGTTTATACAATCAAAGAGTTAAATCATCTACACTAACTGATTGTGCTGCGCAATGATCATCGTCTACGCGAGCCAACAGTATCAAGTATGTTTGTAAAACGACTCAACATTTGGCAACAGGTACAAAGACGAATATTATGCACCTTTTGTGGCAGCGTTGTTGCAGATGTGCCGTGAATTCCAAGGAATTATTAATTGTATTAATTATACTATCAAAATAATAGACATTGTATTTCCAAAAGTTAGTAACGGCAATATAACTAAAAAGGAATACAAATATTACAGGCAATTTCTTCAGTGAAATGGGGTTCATTTTAAGACCGTA
Organism: Potamilus streckersoni; assembly: GCA_016746295.1. Classification (NCBI taxonomy): domain Eukaryota; kingdom Metazoa; phylum Mollusca; class Bivalvia; order Unionida; family Unionidae; genus Potamilus; species Potamilus streckersoni. Next base: position 3,041,607 of record JAEAOA010002352.1, on the reverse strand, counting down.
CGTTAACGACGCTTTTAATTATTAGACGATTGGCCTTTATTTTTGGATATAACAATGCAAATCTTAGACGACTTTGCCTCGACATATGGTCTGCAATGCAATGTTTTGAAGTTAATAGATATTTGGATTGTAAATAAAATTTCTAATGAACGAATATGTCTCGAAATAGAATTAATTGGTCAATGTCCAATCTGACATTTCTGGGTGTAACTTTCTCTTAAAATTTTTGAGGATATGGTTGAGCTCAATTATTTAGCGAAGTCGAAGGAAATAACGAAACTGCTTGGCTACTGGAGCAACAGTGGAAATATGCTCTTAACTCTCTGATTTGCCAAAAAAAATCATTTTTTTCTTTTCAAGTCCCCCACCTCTTATATAAAATGAACTGAGAGTTGACAAAGCCAAGATGGTAAAACTAGATGCTTTTATAGCTTGTTTAAATGAAGTGGGATTAAAAAAGAATCACCGGTACTTATTTCTATGTTCTATAAAACTTTCCTGAACTAGTATCCCATTACTTAAGGAAGATTGATTGTAGCACAAAATGATTTCTGAACAATTATCTGGGAAATTTAGAGGTACACAGTTACTAAAATTTATTGTATAAAAAAACAAATTGAAAGAAATCTCTGGAATACTTAAAACATTATTTTGGCGTGATGTTATTTATGCTTTATTACAATGGAACAATGAATCATTTTCTCAAGATATTCTTAATCTATCAATTATATATATATATATATATATATATATATATATATATATATATATATATATATATATATATATATATATATATATATATATATATATATAACTTTAAATTATACTAAAGATGGAGGACAAATGGTTTTGCACTTGTTAACCGATTTTTAATGCTCAGCGATCTCGAGGTTTTGATGAAATAAAATATATTACACATTCTAATACTTTTTAGAGTATTTTGCCATTTTCTCAGAGATAACAGTGAAGTTGGAAAAAAATTAAAACTTTTTTTTCAGGTGGAAATAGTTTTCTTGTAATAACCGACAAAACCTGTCTTCTCATGGTAAGAGCAAAGAATAAATTTATTTAAAAAGATCTGATGAGAAACAAGAAACAAAAAGGCCAAACGTTAAATATAAAGTTTGGTCCAGGCTGCAAGGGTGTGCAATTGGTGTGAAAGAATGGTCCAACTCTATTTTTTTTTGCCTGAACATTGCACAAATGACACAAAACTAGTATGTTTTAATGTTAGATTTCTGCATAGAATTATTCTGACAAAACATTTTTTTTTTTTGAAAAAAGGGTTAATTTACGTGATAAGAAGGAAATATAACAAATTGAGCACTTATTCTATGCCTGTTCAGTTATTGAAGATGTTTGGGGATTATTTAAGAAATTGATCTAAAATAATGATCCAATTTTTAAAATTACAGGTAAATATGTCTTTATTCTTTATGGGAAATAGCATCGCTGATGATTTTATCCTTTTCATAATTTTGTTGCAAAGCATGTTTTATACAAATCACTTTGTGCATCAAAATTCCAATTCGCACCTTTTTAAAAGTTTCTTTTTTCATACAAAGGACTGGAAAAATATGTCACCAAAGTGAATCTTAGAAGTGGTGAATATAAACAGGGAACCCTTTTGTCATCCATTGATTTGATGTCTTAGTTTGGTTTTACTTTTACATTAAAGAAAGAGATATTGTAAATACCTTGGGATTTTTTAAAAATGGTTCTTTGTGTACAATATTGATGAGTGTAATGTTTGTTTCAGTACGTGTGTGTATGGGTGTGTATGTGTGTGTGTTTCTAAGTAAAGAATAAGTGTAAAAATCAGAACAGAAAATCATTTTAAAGAAAGGTCCATACAAACATGCAAAATTCCGTCAATTAATGTTTAGTAAAACAAATAGTCATGGCTACATCGTTTAAATTTATTCAATTTTTGTTATTTGTTTACTTTTACTGCCTAAATTTTAGTACAACAGCACACGCGTGCGTGTGACGTGCACGATGCTTTGAAAGCCATGGTGTATAGAAAACGTTAAATAAATCAGCTAATGAGATATAAAAAAAACAATTATAGTGATACTACTACAGTATATGAAAATAAGTTATTCATATACATCGTTGACCCGATCCAATGTTTTTATTCTGACCTACTTCAAAGCTCGCCAGGTACGTTCCTAATTGTTGAAACACGTTTAGAATATATCGCAGCCGTAAGGCTGATGTGACCTCTGGGTCGTTAAACCCTGTGTCATCGTCTCCTGGATTAATAAACATGTACCATGACTGGGTTAATGCTATTGTTCGCTATTTATGCATTGCAGTTTCAACAAAAATAAGCTTAAATGAACAACGTTATTGCATTGTAACATCATTTGTATATTAAAACGTCTGCTCGTGTGTTACGTAAAAAGTGTATCGGATTTATGATCCAGCACTGGAAATATAGAATCCTTTAAGGGCCTAATCCTGGCATATTGTATGAAATCTTTCGATTCAGCACAAAATATAAAAAGAGCAAATATCAGCGTAAATAATTATAATCTGAACGAAGTGTAGTCCCGGTTTTAAGGGTAAGGTTTTCACCAATGATTTTCAGCATTGTGGTACATTAGGAACATCTCGTCTCTTTCAGATTCGAGTGAAATAACTTTTTTTTTCTAACACGCAACAGGAAAGGCTGAGTGTCGCAGGGGAGTTATCCAGTCAAGTGGCCGTAATTTATTCTCAGGAGAGTGACTCGCTGGCCACTGTCGAAGAAACACTCAAACACTAATCGTTTTGAATACTGATTCAGTAATATACGCATATAAAAGTACAGATGATCAGAACAACACTCATAAGCGTATCTCTAGCTCTCATCTCATTAACAATATTATGTACTTTGAAAATCCAACTGACATAAATAATGAAAGAAAAATATAGATCTATGCCGTGTTGCAAAGACACTACTGCAATATTTGAAAATAACTTTATACCCAATATGGTATTAGTATTGATATTAATTTATAAGAGTTGATACTCCAAACATATTACTACATATTAATATATAATATATGAGAATTTGTTGTTACTGATATATTCTCTTTACCCGTAACAATATTTGATACAAACTCAAAAAATATTCTGCATTTTCTGTTTTACTGTATGAATGATTATTTTCTGAGGAAAAATTATCGTTGACGAGATCATAATATAACAAATTAATTAATATCTTGCATATAAAATACATGCTAAGTATTTTTGTTAATATTAATAGGCTATTGTGTTTTCGTGATTCCTATTCCAGTGTAGCTTAAACGAGTACTTTCAAGGGCTGTTCCTTATCTTTTGAGGCCGAAGAGCCAATCCCGTAGGAGACTTTGGAAATAATACATTTTTCCATGTTTATTTCAGCAAAAGGCGTTTGGTGGTTCTATCTATCATAATGTTCTCAATCAGACACTTGGTGGAACCATTGTCAGCGCATATCTACCCAAATACATTGTAAACTAAGTTATTATTTTGTATTGTGACGTCTTATTCAATGTATTTTTCATAAGGTTTCTTTCTGCGTTCTGGCGCATGACGCATATGCTGATGCCCAAAAAGTATTCTTCCCGTTTCATCGTTTGGTTGTTCTATTTCTTTTTTTTTTCATGTTGGGTGCAGTTTTCACAAATAATTTTACCGAATACCAAAAGGGTTTAATGAAGGTTAAATAAAGAAGCAAACTCCTGTCAGACATGTTAATTTTGGTGTTTGCGCAAATACATGACGCACTTTAAAGAGTCGGCTCAAATTCTTTTCGTGCACATTTTCAATATTAATATAAGAAACTAAAATTGGTTGCAACATTTCAAGTAGCACTGTTTCATTTTTTTCATAAATTTTACTAAGAATTTGTTTTTTGTCTAATTATAAATGTCTATAATAAGACTAATTAAAAGTATTTTTATGTAAAGAAAAGGCAGAAAACTACATTTATATGTCACGCTTAGATATGCATTTATATGAAACGCTTAGACATGTATTTATAGGTCACGCTTAGCCTTGCATATATAGATCACGGTTAGGCATACGTCAGCATGGAAACACGATGCCTCAAAGTGTAATTTGAGAAGCATAATAACAGGTAGACCTCGTGATGCTTTCACGCTAATTTATGTGATAATAAATTGTTTACTGATGTAGGCGATAGAATGAAATCGTTTTAGTACCGTCCTAATTTATTTCGCCTCATGTGTCCCTGTAATGTTCTAGTCACAAACAGACATAGATTAGTTGTTATATAATCCCATACCATTCTGTCGTATGAATTAATGAAATGGTCATGAAACAACTTCACATTTGCTGATTATAGTGCAACCCCGTACTATTCTGCATGTTATTTATGTGTACTTTTGTTTTTGTCATTTCACAAAATCTATAGTTTGTTTCATCCATGTACGACTGTAATTTCTGTCTCATTATTTCTCATATGTTCAATTCGTATTAATCGACTGTAATTTCTGTCTCATTATTTTTCATATCTTCAATTCGTATTATTCGACTGTAATTTATGTCTCATTATTTCTCACATCTTCAATTCGTATTAATCGACTGTAATTTCTGTCTCATTATTTCTCAAATCTTCAATTCGTATTAATCCTTTTATATCTTGCATTGTGTAAAGAGACAATGATGATGTTACCTTTCCGTCTTTTCTATCATATAGCCATTGGGGATGACATGTTGTCAGTTGTCAGCTGCTTCGTTTTAAGGCTGTAGGCCAAAACAAGTTTAGAGGCAAAATATGGTGTGACCGTTCAAATAAAAAAGGAAATAATATGACTTTTTACGTCTAAATAAACATCTTACACACTGTGTATATCGCAGTATAAAGATCTGTGTTTTTAACTTCCATACCAGTTAGATCTTATTTATATACTTATAACTTATATCCTTCAAGGGCGTAAGAGGACTTGAAAAATGCATGTTTACAGAACAATCATGCTTTCATATATTTTCGATTTCTTGCCAATTTATTCTTTGGGTCAAGCATATGAATGTGCATCTAGGTTCCATTTCAACGAAAGCAAAGTTTAAGATGCATGGGTAGTGCGCATAACTGGTATTTTCCGGAATCACACCTACCCATTCAGGATTATCAAGACTGGCACTAACGGTATGGACAACCATTTCCAAGACATCATCTAAGATAGACAAAATAGGTCACCTTGCCAGTCTCGACCAAAATATGAAAGAAAAATGTGAACCCTTGCCGCACTGTCCCGTGTGCAGATTACCGGCAGTTCCCCTGCACATACCAGCGACAATTCACATGGCACTGCACATCATTCTAGTCACGTTTAATGAGTCCAGCAGTGATGGTGAAAGAAATTTTGTGTGCTGGTACACAGTTCTTGACGGGCAAAGAAAAAACTCAGTAAAGAACGATAAAGTCTCCACGATAGATAGCCTCACCATTAACCAGTACTATCCAAATACAGCACACATGTCCTCATCACCACCTCAATTTCGTGTAAATGTTAAAAAACCTCTTGTCATGAACTTATCTAGGTTTTTTTAATATTGTTTTTAGGAGTACTCCTAAAAGGTCAACATCATCAGCAGTGGTACAAGAGGTCAATATGCAAGGCGCATCTTAAGATGTCCCAATCCGTTTCTTATGAAACACGTGTATTTGAAGCAAAGGACATTGACTTCGAATCGTTTCGTTTATGTCCAATTGACCCACAACATTGTGAATACTCTTAATATCTACGACAATCAAAGCAGATTGGCTCTACTATGATGAGAATATCTGTCACCTCATTCAAAGAGGTGCGAAAGATGGTGTAGGGCTACTACAGAAACCTACAGTGCCATCGTCGGAATTATAAGCTGCCGCAGATGCTCTGTCAGCCTGAAGACACATACTTTCAATTGGTGACAGGCTCTAGTCACTCAGAGTCCTGTCAAAATTACAAGAAGAGTAAACCCAACCAGAACAACCGTCTAACGTTGTAACGAATATGCGCCGTCTTCAGTGCCCACACATGTTTCAGCACTGAAATATCTTAACAAATTATTTGGAGTTTCTAACACTTCTCCAATCATTTGACTAAATCTACTGAAGAGCAGATACAAGGATGCCTATCGACATGTGTTCTTATCCAGATTAGTATAGGAGTTCCATAAAATCATTCGTAGCTTCTTTCAAGAAAATATCTTAAAGATCATGTTTTTTTCTTGCCTTGCATGTATTTGCACCAACAGGTGAAACTGGTTCGAAATGCAAACACATCCAATCGTCAACCATTACATTCCTCTCAGATGCACTTGACCAGTACATTCTAATGTCATGCATTGAAACATGGTCAGTGAAAGCCCTTCAAGCTTACACTAATCAAACAGTCTCCCGCCAAAATTTGTCCAATCACCTAGCTTTCTACAACAAAGAGAATCTAATCCAGGCTCTTTTTGTTTGCTTTACCTTAGCACCCGTTACAAGGTTCGAATATATTATAATGCTCAACAATGCCCTTGTGTTTTTTCTCCTTTGTTTTTGACTTCCTCCAAAAATGATAATGTCACAATTGGTGAAACCACTTAAGCACGCAATAAATTCATTTCTTACCGTTAAATTCAACAACTTGGTGGCTGGAAAAGGATGGGTTTTTAAGAAATATATTAGGTTAACGCAGCAAGTTGTTTCTCCATCATAATACCAGATTTCACGCTCCTTGACTCAACAATTAACTGACCTCCAGTTTCTCTTCTAATGTCTCGAAGTATTATGGGTCCACAGACGAAAGGGAAGTCGTCAACAACATTATTTTCATACATACTAATAGTTTTGCCTTCGATAAAAAGTAATATGAGCGCGACGGTTATATTGGTGGATAATTTGACCTTTGTATTAAAACTATTATTCTATCGGATGTGCATTATATTTTGGGATTTCATAGATACCAGAGTTGTCGTGTTGGAACGTGCATGTATTTGTGAATATTGATTGTTTATTTCATATACAGAAGAGTTTAATCTGATTAAATCAGATCTCCACTGTTCAAGGTGAAGACCTGACAGCGACAGTTCAGGGTCATGTTTGTGACCTATGTTATTATCATAATCACTCATAATCACTAATTTTGTCAGCCAATCAGATTGCGTTTTATATGTTTGCGTTTAGGAGACTAAGCAATCAGGCTGAAGCGCTACAATGTACTCCGAACGATATGATTCACTTTCATATTTTGAAAAGCTGCATTCCCATTGACTGATTCAAAGGTCAAAAGACATGACCATTATGCGGTCTCTCTCGGATCTTCACCTAGGATAGTGGAAATCAGATTGTATTGATTCATAGAAGGTGTTTATTTTAACAAAGAAAATAAAATATATTGTAATCATGATCAGATTTATTGAAGGGACAAAGTGGGTTGACTTATTCTGACTTACAGTTTTATTTAACCTCCAGAACATATTTCTAGAGTCGTTGTTAATGACAATTCTGCATAAATTTCCAAACATAATCGGGTTTTATATGCATGACATGGTAGCTTGGACTCTCCAACAATCAACCAAAATTGTATTATGTGTAGCCCTGTAAATACGATGCATGAATGCCATTGCTTTTATAGCTTAAATCTAATGTATGCACAGTGGTAAGATTTGCAATCAATACATCATCTACATTAACCCTCTTCCTTTCCCTTAAGATTACACTCCAATGTAAATGTCAGAAATGCACACTAGCTTGAATATTTATTTCTAATTTGATGTTGATGGAAGGAGATTGAAGTCAATGCAGTTCTGCAAGTCATCGACCTTGGAACTGCACAGAATGCTGGAGAAGAAAAAATTTGCATTGCTGTGCTGAGGCGGTTCAGCAACAAATATCCGCAATGCACGTCATTAGTACTTTTCTAAATCAAATTTGATAGGCTAAGCCTATTTGAGTAAATACCAAGCTTTCATAACATGATGTGATTTCGTGTCTATTTTTTTAATGCAATACATGCTATGCCTTGCATACTTTCTACACGATAAAATAGTTTTGTCGGTGTTTCCTATAATACATGACAGTAATATTAATAAATGTCGCAATATGTATCCTGCATCGACAAATAGAGTCATGCATCCTAATTTCACATGCATTTGTGTATGTTTATTTCTCAAAACGTGTCCTCGGGTCTTTGTTGAGAGAATGTTTTATGCATAAATGATAAGTAAAACCAGTTTTATGTTCACTTTATTGTCTAAATTTTTTATATAACTGTCACTCTATCCCCTTGGCTTACAACAAGTCATGAAGCTTTGATGTAGCTGTCACTCCATACCCTTGGCATTCACCAAGTTATAAAGCTATTTTATTTATACAAGACGCAACGATATTTATGGAGTGGTGTCGTGGACTCTCGAAAGAAAGCTGTCATTAAAAAAAATTAACAAAAGCAACTAATGCATTATATCGAGGACACGTGAATGTGAGGAACTAATGATTTATGCAGCCAAGCACAAAAGGAAATGAGACTTTTTAAACAATTGATGTCACACTCTTGCTATTATAAAGAGGAATAGTAAAAATTGTAGTAATTCTTTCTTTTAGAAACTACTATTCAATATTTGTTCCCTCCCTAATAGCTTTCATATTCTATCACATTTACGACTGTTTCTGTTGAGTAGTGGTTAGAGCGTCCGCCTCGGATGCGGGAGATCGCGGGTTCGAACCCCGGCCGAACGATATTAAAGACTTATAAAAAATGGTACTAACAGCTGCTTTGATGAGTGCTCAGGATTAAGAGATTAGAGTTAGGACTGATCAACCTGGTGTCAGGATAATGTGACTATGTGGGACATCATCATACATGTCTGCCCCATTGCTAAACATCACTATAAACTGCCACGCTGCAGACATCGTAGCGATATGATTGTTAAAGCTATGTCAAAAGTCCATATCACACACACACACACACATACACACACACACAAACTATCCCATTTACGTTTGATTTGTTTAAGCCTTTAGATTGTTTCATAGCCTTTGTTTCCTTTCACACGTTGTATTTTAACAACGAATGTTAGATCTCGAAGCAGCCCTGGCTGTCTTATTATTCACAAAACTATCACTGATGCAAGTGCAATACTTTTGGATTTCTTTTGATATCTTATGACTGTCTAATGTTTTCCTATGGCACTATTTTATACGTCATGGCTGTCTAATGTTTCCAAATGACACTGTTTTATATGTCATGGCTGTCTAATGTTTTCCTATGGCACTATTTTATACGTCATGGTTGTCTAATGTTTCCATATGGCACAATCTTATATGTCATGTCTGTTAATGTTTCCATATGGCACTATTTTATATGTCATGGCTGTCTAATGTTTCCATATGACACTGTTTTATATGACATGGCTGTCTAATGTTTCCATATGACACTGTTTTATATGACATGGCTGTCTAATGTTTCCATATGACACTATTTTATATGTCATGGTTGTCTATAATTTCCATATGGCACTATTTTATATGACATGGGTGTATAATATTTCCATATGGCACTATGTTATGTGCCATGGCTGTCTAAAGTTTCCATATGGCATTATTTTATATGACATAGGCGTATAATGTTTCCATATGGCATTATGTTATGTGTCATGGCTGTCTAATGTTTCCATATGGCACTATTTTATATGACATGGGCGTATAATGTTTCCATATGGTACTATTGTATCTGTCATGGCTGTCTAATGTTTCTGAATGGCACTATCTTATATGTCATGGTTGTCTAATATTTCCATATGGCACTATTTTATATGACATGGCTGTGTAATGTTTCTGAATGGCACTCTTTTATATGACATGGGTGTATAATGTTTCCATATGGCACTATGTTATGTGTCATAGCTGTCTAATGCTTCCATATGTCACTATTTTATATATTATGGCTGTCTAATATTTCTGAATAGCACTTTTCTATTGCCATAAGTGTCTAATGTTTCTGAATGACACTATTTTATATGCCACGGGTTGTCATATGTTTCTGTATGGCATTATTTTATATGCCACGGGTTGTCATATGTTTCTGTATGGTATTATTTTATATGCCACAGCTGTCTAATGTTTCTGAATGGCACTATTTTATATGCCAAGGGTTGTCATATGTTTCTGTATGGCATTATTTTATATGCCACGGGTTGTCATATGTTTCTGTATGGCATTATTTTATATGCCACAGCTGTCTAATGTTTCTGAATGGCACTATTTTATATGCCACGGGTTGTCATATGTTTCTGTATGGCATTATTTTATATGCCACGGGTTGTCATATGTTTCTGAATGGCATTATTTTATATGCCACGGGTTGTCATATGTTTCTGTATGGCATTATTTTATATGCCACGGGTTGTCTTATGTTTCTGTATGGCATTATTTTATATGCCACGGGTTGTCATATGTTTCTGTATGGCATTATTTTATATGCCACGGGTTGTCATATGTTTCTGTATGGCATTATTTTATATGCCACGGGTTGTCATATGTTTCTGTATGGCATTATTTTATATGCCATAGTTGTCTTATGTTTCTGTATGGCATTATTTTATATGCCATAGCTGTAATATGTTTCTGTATGGCATTTTTTTATATGCCATAGCTGTCATATGTTTCTGTATGGCATTATTTTATATGCCATAGCTGTCATATGTTTCTGTATGGCATTTTTTTATATGCCATAGCTGTCATATGTTTCTGTATGGCATTATTTTATATGCCTATTCATATGCTTATTTACTGTCGAAGTTATTGTTCTTTTATTGATAGGCCTTTCAGACAGACAAATGCAGAGTGCACGTCGTGCATACTTTGGTCATGTTTTCATAGGCTAAGCCTTTTCGACTCGGTATCAAGTTGATAAAATTCGTCATATTGTTTTAATGAATGACGTTTCATGCATAATTTCTATTTATAATATTTATAAGTTACTGCATTTGCATGAGAAAATATTAACTAGTTTTTCGGATGGTTTTACTGCACCACCTTTGGAGTGCAGTATATCCATCCGAAAAAACGAGTTCATATTTTCCCATACAAATCCAGTAACCTTTTTATTACATGCTCATTTTTTTTATTTTCCCAATGCTTGAATAAATGACAAACGTGTACCACAATAAAAAAGTAACCGAATGTATGCCGTTTTCGAAACTAAATATACAAGCTTAGCCGGATCATCACACAACTGGCGTACGTAACTCCGCCCAGACAAATTTGAAGTTGGTCGCGCGCTAGCCGTAAGATTACAATGAAAATGGCGTTTAGTCTATTTAAAATTGAAATTTCGAGTAATATTGTTAATGAGTACGCATTGCAACAATTTTTCCATTTCATCTGGAAAGAATATGTTTTTGGTATTTTTGTCAATTTAACGCAATTTGATGATTATGATCTCGATTTATCTACATGAAGTAACTTACATCGGATTCAAGCAGCGTCTGCCAATTTATTGGTATTCAAATGTGTTAACATTGGCATGCGTGTTTCTGTTCTGTCGTTGACTGATTCAGATCATAATGTGGGGAAAATTATGAAACCTTTCAATTGCAATTATCCAAAAGATGTTGTTGAATTTAATGTTTATTTCATTTTGAGTGCAGTAAGGTGGATGCAACTGCACTTGGAATATACTCGAAATTACAGTACAATTTCGAACTGAGATCAACCTTGAGAACCCATGCTATGGCTCATGCAATTCGGATTTGCAGAACTAAGAAAGTACATTTTGAGGAAATTCAGGCTCTATTTATAATTGAAATCTGGAGTAATATTGTTAATGAATATGGATTGCAACATCTTTTCCATTTGATCTGGAATGAATACGCTTTGGTATTTTTGTAGATGCAACGCAGTCTTTTGATTACGGTCTTGATTTTTCTACATAAAGTGACTTGCATCGGATTCCAACAGTGTCTGCCAATTTATTTGTTTCAAATTGTGTTGACATCGGCATGTGTGTTTCTTTTCTGTCATTGAATGATTCAGATCATAGTGTTGGAAATTTATGAAGCCTTTCCATTGCAAGTATCGAAAGGATGCTGTGAAATTAATTGTTTATATAAGGAGGATCTAACTGCACTTGGAATATACTCGAAATTACTGTACAATTTCAAAATGTGTAACCAACCTTGAGAACCCATAACATGGCTAATCTAATTCAGATTTACAGACCTACGAAAGTATATTTTTTTAAGAAATTCAGGATATAAAATTGTAAGTATGTTTTGGCCATTTTTATTAACAGCTAAAGAAGACAGTTTATGAGTATGACTTGCATTCTATTGTGAGAACCCTGTATGGCGCCTATATCTAGCTAAATTTTAAACATTGTATAAAACAGTAAACGCAGAATGTGCTAAAGCAGTTTGTATGTGTCAGTCTATGAAACATTTGCTGATATGTGGCCGTCCATGAAATATCTGCTTTAGTTCAGTCATAAAAATTGTTTACGTTAGAAAATAGATTTTTTTGCGCGCGGGATGCAGTAAGAAGGTGTTTAATATCGGGTAATATTACACGATTCTGACAATGTAAAGTTAACTGAGAAAAAAGATGAGCATATAATAATCACATCTTTCTAAAAACCGTTCTTCTGGTCTTGTCTTTAAGAAACGTTTATGAACGAATTATAAGAAAAGCCATATTTAGATTCATTTTACTGATAAGGAGCAGGCTTTATGTTCACACTTAAAACTTTCGTTTGTTATAAAACGCAAAGAATACGACAATTTTATGTACCATTGGCGACAATCATTCAGAAATTATAAATTGATGAATAAAATGAGTGATTTTGTGCATTTTAAAAAAAAAATATTATTGATATTTTTCTGTTTTGAACTCGTAATGAGCGGCGTACAAACAACCGACGGGAAGGAATGTGCCGATTTTCGTCTAGTAATGATCTGATTAGGACTTTTCACATTTGTTAAATAGATTTGCTCCTTCAAGACTAGATTGAGAATATTCACAATTATGTTTCAGAGGTGGATACAATACGTTTCTATTTTAACTTAAAAATGTTTTCGCTACGTCACACTAAACGTTTGGACCAAAACTTCCATCTCAAGGGGTATCACTTAAAATTCTTTAAAATGCCCAAAATTATGCAATTCGCACGGATTTATTTAACTTAATTTCTAATATCTCTAAATTTGGCTTACTGTACAGAAGTTACCTCTTTTTTTCTTTTTTTGTGTCAAAACTGCCTTTACTTCTGTGTTACTTCTTTGCATAAAAGAAGGATCTCTGGAACTATCAATGTTAATTTATTGGGCAAAAGAGGAGTGGACTGCTACTAAAATATTGCCAGATTGAAAATGAACCATAAACCTTAGTTTCAAAATTTAAAGGCCAGTCTCATGATGTACATTTAAACTGCTTCAGTGGCAAAACAATGCCTCTTTGGATATTGGTGTCTACATGTGAACTCGAGTTAGTTTTAATGTAATCAGCAAAGAGGGAGGAACAAGCGGGAAATAAGTTTCAGTCCTCTTAATTGACGGGAACGCCTCTACACCGGCCTGTCATCCACAGCTAATGACTGAGCAATCACTTGCCAGCAATAATTGCTAATAAGCACTAATAAATTACGCAATCCTAAGACACTTAGACAACTGAACTCAGAAATATATTAGATACAATCATATGTATAGTCATGGTCATGTAATGATTTCAAACGCAGTTAACAATAGCTTCATACATATGCAGTGTATATGAACAATAGAAATTCTCGATGACTAAAGTGATGTGTCAGCAAAACGCAAATTATTTAAACATATATAATCATCGTTTGTTTCAAGGGTTTGCATTCGAACACCCAAACTCTAACCTTTACTAATAAAAATCAATGCTAATAAAGACGTTGCTGACACCCATAGAAATTGAAATGGTGTGGTCATTATTCATTAACCCTTGAAAAATAGGTGATTTTTCCTATATTATTTATTTTGAACTTCTACATATACGTATGGTTAAGTTGCATATATTGATTGATTGATTTGTTTATATTTTTACGGCTCACCAGCACTGTGTGGCTATTTAGCGCCAAACATAATGTTATATCCTTTTATGTTTAAAACTGGTAAAATAATTTTATCGACCAGCGATTGGGGTCCAAACAGTTAAAGGTAAAGCGATAAAAATGTGAACGATGGTAAAGTATTAAAAGTTTCCCGATCAACGGGGTATGCAAAAGTATGATAACGAAAACATATGATTGGCAATTAAAAAGTTGCATATATTATCATCAATCCATTTTTTCATCAATTTGTCATTCTGCGCATTTCCGTCTGTCTATGTATGCATATCCGTCTGGCATAATTTATGTTTCAGTTCGCTTTCGTAATTGCATATCATAATTAGTTCTACAGGGCAAATATAATCAGGAACTTACACTCTTTTTACTATCTGAAAAATGAAGGACAATCGCTATACTAACGGTAATTATAGTAAAACTTTGTGGTATGAAAATATTTTTCCTTCATTAATTGAAAAGCTATCAAGATCCGTGACAATTACTTAGATGAACAACCTAGCTGCCTCTTGCACCTGGTTTGCTTGATATATCTTTTTGTATTTTACAATGCAGTTTTGTACACATTTGTTTTCATGAATAGGCTAGCAATTAAAACAGAAACCTTACAAACCGTCGATTACTTATAAAATCTGCCTTTAATATAGAAACAAAATCAAGGATAATCGTCAAAGAATCAATTGATTGATCGATCAATCAAACAATCAATCATTCATTAATTTAATCAGGATATCATCCGTCATTACGACTGAAACTTTTTTTTCCTGTCATGTGATAGCTATCTGCGAGAGGGATATAAATTTTGGTCCTTACCGCACGAGTCCTTGAATGGAGTCGAAGGTAAAATATAAAAAAATTGTAGTTACAGCAAAGGTGTGGATGTTTTTGGTCACGTTGACATTTCTGAATATATTTTCGATCAAGCTTTAAACATATGTAGATGCAATCATAGCAAGAGGACATAATATATGTGATGAATTCTGGGTTTGGACAACCGAGTCAAGGTCACGGGGCTGTTTGATTATCGTTTTTCCTCCATTTTCTAAAAGCATTAAGAATATTTGAAGAAATAAATGCAATAAATAAAGGCACAAAAAGGCAATTCAGTATTTATGAAAACTTATGAAATATTAAGGGATTGGAGAAAACATGAACATTGAACACATAGCATATAAATCGTGAGATTTCCCATCTCTAATTTCTTAACAATTGCTGTTATATTTTATTCGTTTCAACTGCGCAATAAATTCCCACCTTCTTGTGCTAATTCATTCATTCATATATTTATCTGATTTATAAACAACGAGTATTGCCTATTTGAATGTAAACATCAATAATGTCCTTAACCTCATTGTCGTCTTTGTTATGAGTATGGTTATCATCCAACCATTACTGATATTAATATTTATATACCAGTTTTAATTGTGGTACGACATTGTAGTTTGATTGTGTGTGTTAAGGAATCAATTCTGTATAAAAAAATTTTTTTCATTTTTTTTTTATTTCATTAAATATAATTATTATTATGATTATATTATTATGAGTCTAATATGTTGTTGAAAAACATCGTGTTTACTTCAGTCGTAAATGTGACTCATGTGAGCACGTGCTGTGTAAAATGGCAAATTCATTACAAGTAAACATTCAGGAATAGCTATAAAAATGATTGGCTGATACTTGGTCAGGCTTTCCTAATGTCCAGATGGGTTACGAAATTGCATGCGTCCTCCTTGCGCGTGTGATTCGAACAACGTATTAGCTTTGTTTATATGCTAATGAATTTTGTAAGACGTTCAGAGTCATACACAGTCGCAGTCGTACAGTCAGATTCGGAGTTTATTGTAACATTTTAAAGAGTTATAAAACTTCTGTTACCTTGAAAAGGGTATTTTTGTGCTAGAAAAAGTTGTCTGTTCGTATGTCTACATAGAACAACATGTTTTGTTATAGGAGCTAATTTTACTTCTTTTTTCTGAATAATTGTTTTTCTGGAGAACAACATTACTGATTTGGACAAACATTTTCCCGAAAATATTATAAATTGTAATGGGACAACACAAACCGTGCTTTATTGTGTAAATTCTGGAATTTTCTGTTAGCCTTCGTCTGACGCGGTCATCCGCCATTTTGGACCGGAACTGAACTTCAGACGATGTTTAGAACTTTTTACAGGACTTACGTTTCTATTTTGAACAAGCAATTTGGATCGTTTCTATAAATTGTAAGTCTTGCTTAACATATTTACATTATTTCATGTTTTCTAGGAAAATAAATTATTTTTGTTAAAATTTATAAAGCTTGTTGTCCTCTCTTTCTTTGTTACTTTGAACGAGCCGATACGTAACAATTGGTTTCCGTTTTGGCGTTTTGCGGCAAATGTAGACTATAGTACCAAAGTATATGCTAGGCCCAAGCATACTAAGGTAGACCATATAGCACCTAGGTATACTAGGTAGCACCAAGCAAATTAAAGTAGACTATATAGAACCAAGGTATATCCTATGCTAAAGCATACTAAAGTAGACTATATAGTACCAAGGTTGCATGCTATGCCCAAGCAAACTAAAGTAGACTCTAGAGTATCAATGTATATGCTATGCCCAAGCATGCTAAAGTAGACTATATAGTACCAAAGTACATGCTATGCCCAAACATGCTAAAGTAAACTATATCGTAACAAAGTATATGCTATGCCCAAGCTTGCTAAAGTAGACTATATAGTACCAAGGTATATGCTATGCATAAGCATACTGAAGTAGACTATATAGTACCAAAGTATATGATATGCCCAAGCATGCTAAATTAGACTATATAGTACCAAAGTATATGATATGCCCAAGCATGCTAAACTAGACTATATAGTACCAAGGTATATGCTATGCCCAAGCAAGGTAAAGTAGACAATATAGTACAAAGGTATATGCTATGCCCAATCATACTGAAGTAGACTATATAGTACCAAAGTATATGATATGCCCAAGCATGCTAAATTAGACTATATAGTACCAAAGTATATGATATGCCCAAGCATGCTAAATTAGACTATGTAGTACCAAGGTATATGCTATTCCCAATCATACTGAAGTAGAATATATAGTACCAAAGTATATGCTATGCCCAAGCAAGGTAAATTAGACTATATAGTACGAAGGTATATGCTATGCCCAAGCATACTTAAGTAGACTATATAGTACCAAGGTATATGATATGCCCAAGCATGATAAAGTAGACTATATAGTACCAAGGTATATGCTATGCCCAAGCATACTTAAGTAGACTATATAGTACCAAAGTATATGCTATGCCCAAGCATGCTAAAGTAGTATACCTAGACTAATCTAGTTGCGAGTCTGCTTTGCTCACCAGTAGGCCACAGCGATTCATCTCTCCATCAATCAATAAACATAAAGGCCTTTTTAACAGGTTGAGCCCACAGGGGTATACGGCTGACAAACTTAGTCCAATATGGGCCCTAAGTTACAAGAGAAACTGAAGACGATTATGATGTATTTCATTTGCATTCTATGACCGTCCATATATTTTAAATTTACCACGACATAAATCAGATCGCTTGATGTAGATCTAAAAATAGTTGTTACTACCGACATCAGATATGAATGACGTCAATGAAGGTGTCATATATGGGCCTCCAGGGAAGTGTGGCCTTGACTGCAAATTTTCTCGCTTTACGCTCTATATGAGCCTTGCTTTAAACTGCTTCAGTGGCAAAACAATGCCTCTTTGGATATTGGTGTCTACATGTGAACTGCTGACATGGTTAAAAAATCCAAATCGCAGTTTTCCGTTGCTCATTTCCGGCATGTTAGGAAAGTCTCTCTCTCTCTCTCTCTCTCTCTCTCTCTCTCTCTCTCTCTCTCTCTCTCTCTCTCTCTCTCTCTCTCTCTCTCTCTCTCTCTCTCTATATATATATATATATATATATATATATATATATATATATATATATATATATATATATATATATATATATATATATATTTACCACTATTAATAGTGTTAGCGTATAATAACATTCATACTGCCAAAAGCGATGTAGTTGCTGCAGGAGGTAAAGCAGGTAACACGTCCCTTTCGAAAGCATAGGAGGATCGGTTTTGTTGAGGTTCGATCACATTCCGTAGACCCGAAAGAAACAAATTGCTCTGCGCTGTGATTTACCTTAGATCTATGTAGAATGTTTTCCTATAGCTTACGTGACTAACAGGAGTTTTATCATAGCCGGGTTTAAGATAGGGCATCTTCATAGGAATAGTGTTTCAATATGGCACTGTTTCAATATGGCACTTGTGCCCTTCCGTGGGTTACCTTAAGTTCTGAAAAACTTGGCTAAGTGATCTTCTAGTTGGTTCAGGGTTGTGTAACGAAAAGTGACATAAGTATGTTTGGATTTAATAATTGCGTGACCTAGTTATTATACTTTAAGTGTTGTGAATGAATTCATCAACATAAAACTAGTGAACCTGTGTTATGATACTTGTCACATTTTTACGTGGTTTTCATTTAAAGTCTCTGAAAAACCAACTTGTATACAATTCCCAACCTTCTCGATCGTGTTCCGAAATATATTTTGTTAAAGTATTTCTGGACTATTATCAGTGCATTCATTCGGAATAAACAAAACAGCCCTTGTCAGCATCCTTGACCAGAGAGTACAGTGAATAGTTACCACAAATATATTTATTTACAGTCGTATGACTGATGAATTGAAATTATTTCGTAGGCGAAATGTATATTGCCTCATAGTCCTTTATCATTAAGTGAAAGCATTCGGTTTACTACTTACTGTTCCCTTTAAGAATTAAAAAATACTCCACTTTTAAATGGTAATTGTTTAGTTTGTTTTAAAAGTAATAAAAATATTACCTGATATTTATCCTGTTACCATGTTGTAATTACACAAGAAAGTAATTGTTTTTTAAATACAAGGAAAACGTAGAAAAATATATAGATAAATAATATAATATAAACATATTTATCTCAATAATATAGCATAGTTTGCAATTCAACCAATTTGTGTGTGTGTGTGTGTGTGTGTGTGTGTGTGAGAGAGAGAGAGAGAGAGAGAGAGAGAGAGAGAGAGAGAGAGAGAGAGAGAGAGAGAGAAAAAGAAGAAAGAGAGAATCACTTTGAAAATCGCCAAATGGAGTTGAATGAATGATGGTTTGGTTAGAGAATATATGGTTATTCCAGGAAGAAATGATTGAATCTAGAGCTAGCTCATCGACAACTGCCGTTGTAATGCTTTACTCTCAGAATGTGTACAACGGATCTTGAAGGAAGCGACTCAAAGAATGGTGCGTAAGCATAAATTCTTTTTTTTATATTATGCATGGTAATAAGCACAATTTATCTTACACAAGGTGTGTGTGTGTGTGTGTGTGTGTGTGTGTGCGCGCGCGCAATAAACTACCATATAGTGCAAAAATATAGTATCTAACTAGCCCGAGCGCTTTTGACTCTACATGAGTCTTTTTCAAAGTCAAATACAAAACAAAGACAGGACAAACAAAAAGACCGAAAAACTGTTGTTACAATTCTTAACCTTACTTTCTCTACAGGAATAAAAGCTTGAAGTTTTTGGTGTAGCAACTATTTTTATATGTATGTGTGTATGCATGTATATATGTATGTACGCAGTATCAATGATATACCACGAGATGTATCAATGTTTCATCAAAAGGAAACGAACTTTGAGAGTTTCCTTTTCGTGGCGCTCTAGAGTTTCGTATTTAGTAAAGGGTTAAAATTTTAAAGAAAAAAGAATTTCCCCGGGTTTCCTCATTAGTTATACTGGCTATTTAAAACAAACCGCATTGTATATCTTAGGTATTGTTCAAAGAAACTATAATTATCTTTATTGTGGTGTGTGGTTGAAGGGTGTAATATGGGTTATAGTGTATACAGCTTGGCCTTACTCCAGATGTGCACTTTTCAAATAGTTCTAGCTACAGTTGCTCATTTTCACCTCCCGAACTTCAAGGTAAATTGTAAAATAGACAGCCGATGACTTTTTTTTTTACATTTCATGTATTTGATAATTCATTCATAGCTCTTTCAGAAACTGGTATTGTCTAGTATGACAAAATTCATTTTACCTATTTTAATATCTGACAAAGATAGCATACTTTATACAAATTCAGGTTGATTTTTGGAGCACAAGGGATCAATCATTTTAGTTACCCGTGCATTAAGATCATTTAAAATGTCCAAAAGTACTATATCCAAAGAAATGTCAGCCACATTACATGACAGTAATATAGAGGTATGCCAACATTCTGTCCACTGTGCATGTTTTAAATGCAAACAACTTCACCTTGCATACATCACTCTATCAAAAGTACATAATAACTGGTGAACGCAACCTTTAATGAAAAAATTATACAACGAATGATATATCATTGAATCAGTGTGCGTACTGAATATATATATATATATATATATATATATATATATATATATATATATATATATATATATATATATATATATATATATATATAAACTACAAATACATATATTTACCTTTTGAATGGAGTTAAGATTTACTATTTGCATCCTTGTTTTGACCGAGTGAATGAAGTACTCACATCCTAAAGTGTATCCGCTACAAAATGGAGTTATGTGCCTTTTGTGGCTATTACAATTACCTTTGCATATTGATAAGTTTATTTTATTTTATTTTTTTAGTTTTTATTTTTCTCTACATTGATTAAATCATTATAATACATAATTATAATAAAAACATGGAAATTAATGTGGAATATAAACTAAGCAAAATGATTAACCAACAAGAGGTAGTTAAAATATTTTAATATATTTACAGTTGATCAAAGTCATTATTCTGCTTCAGTAACAGTACCACCAATCTCTCTCTCTCTCTCTCTCTCTCTCTCTCTCTCTCTCTCTCTCTCTCTCTCTCTCTCTCTCTCTCTCTCTCTCTCTCTCTCTCTCTCTCTCTATTGGCCGAGTGGTCTAAAGCGCTGTCCGTTACGTATCACTGCCATCTCACCTCTGTCTGCGTGGGTTCGAGTCTAGGATTCGGCGAATGTGGATAGGTGAGAAATCTTGCCAGTAGCTTCTCGTGGGTCGGTGGTTCTTTCCGGTGATTTCCCGGTTTCTTCCTCCACCATTTATACTGACCGCCATGAATAGCCTATTGTGTGATGAAAAATGGCGTTAAGCCCAACCAACCAACAACAACATAACCTCTAGACAAGATTCCTCTTCGTTCGTGAAATATTATTCCGTATCTACGAGAGAGAGAGAGAGAGAGATGAGAATGATCTGTTTTTAGAACATTATATAGTATGTTTAAAAAACATTGCATACGTCACAGTGTGTGTACCACGTAACTGAGGTATTTACTGTATAATATTGACTGTGTTTGCAACATTGTATCATTGATAAACACTGTAGATAAATCAAAGGGAAAGTGCTCACTAATTTTTACGGCGAATCACATTCTTGTAGGTTACTTGGTGTAATTTCTACTTCAAGGTTATAATCCAACCAAAATTCTTTTTTCTCCCTCAGTCCACATTTCTGAGTAGTTTGTCCGTTATGTATGGGAGGGTTTGGAAGGGGGAACAAAAAGCAGAAAGGATTGAAAAACATTGACATATAATTTATTGTTATAAAGAATATACAATTTATCATTTTTTTTAAAAAAAGAAATAGTTTTATATAGTCGTAGGCATTAAGGCCATTAAGATACAAAGCATCTAATTTATGAATACATTAAGTTTCTTTTAGGAGTCTATTCATGTCTCCATGCACAATATCTACTGGCATGAAAGAAAAATCGATACGTATGACTGTTTGTCTCTGTTTTATTTTATTACTTTACCAAAGTATAAAATGGGCACCACTTGACCGAGCCAGACTTGCCATGCGGAATTTAAAGGACAATATGTCATTAGACACTTAAGAGTGGGCGTAACAATAGCGACTTAAGAAGTATCCAGTCATTGCCGCAATTAAAGTGATTTTGCATACCTTACTACAGGCTGACATATCAGCTAAAAGTCAATTGTTAATTAGCTTTCAAAATTAAGTCAATCAGTGGAAAATATACTGCAGTGAAGTTTCCATTGCATTTTACATATAGGCTACTAAACACAACAGGACTGGTTATATTAATCATCTAATTGTATGCAATGATTTATAAAATAATCGTAAATTTTGCAACCAATTATACTACTGGAGTACAGTTTCACGTCCGTATACAACTTTATACAAGCAGGGCACGTGATTCGTTTTTACTAAGATGTAGAATTTAAGTTTCAAAGGACTAAAATATCATTCTAACAATGATAATGATTCTTTTTCCCTGATTTCTCCTGTACCTGCTCTACTCTCGCCCTTTAGGAAACTTTTTGAAATGTCATATACATGAAACGTCTGCTTCCAAATGGTTAAAGGAAGCGTAGTGTCATCCTTTTCATTCATTCATTTATGCATTCTCTAATACTTTTTGCCTATCATCTTTCTCTACATTCACACACGGCCTTATTGTTTGCAAGGTCCAAGGCACAACGATGACAGCGATTCCCGGACGGTAGGTTATTGCAGTAAGCCTAATGCTTTGTCGATTGGAACGCAGGGCCCGCATGCGCGGAGTTCAAGGAAACCGCCTTGCCCTATGGCGACCCTGTCTAAATGGTCCTACGTTATTACGTTCATCACAAAGATTAGTTGGCAGATGTAAAGAGTTTTGCACGGCGAATAAGACCAACATGATCGTAAGTGTCACTGCCATGATGAGACGTGTATGTCACACACTTTAACGTACGTAAATAGATGATACTTATGTCAACAATGTATTTTTGAAAAATATCTTAAATTATACTAATAGAATCCATACTATTAAGAGAGTCACTGTTCAGAAAAGTTCGTGGAGGTAAATTTAGCAAATTATTGTTATATTAATTTTATTATTTTGTATTTTAACTGTTGCAAAAATAGTGTACTATTTTAATTATTCCAAAATTAATTGCATTTGTAGAGCACGCTAGAATTTCCTCGATTGTCTCGTGAGCTTGTTGGGCTACATTTCACTTTATCAAACAGAGTTATCTAACTTGAGTAAAGTTCCAGTGTATGGTACGTTTTTCTTTTTTAATACCCTTGAAAGAGTAAAATGCATTGACAAATTCTCGTCCAATCCTATGGATAAAACCTTGAATGTACGCTGATACTGCCATTAGCTGCTTCGGCGTTTTACAAAAAAAAAATATTGACCGAGATGATGCAAACGCATCGAACTATCTTTATGATTCGCATCTTTTCGGTCATTTCAATTGTATAATTAAGCAAGAAGGCCCTCCCCTACCCTAACCTCCTCCAAAGTAATGTCGGTCTCTTTTTTGCAGTAAATTACTGCGCCTCTGCAGAACTAGCCCATCTAATATGAATTAGGAAAACGATCTTGAAGTATCAGCTCTGAAGGTGAGGAGGTTAATTAGCATGCGTTAAGTATGATCAGATTAACATGTATTATAAAAAGAAATTAGTGTTTTCACATATTTGGCGTAATTTACAAAACTGTTTTCCGATTGAGGATGGATTTCTGTAAGCATATACGGGTCCAATTTTAATGCGTACGGTTTATGATGCGATTAATTGGTACGTAGGATCACACATTTGTTCGTCCGAGATATAACAAAAATTGTAATTCGTGTATTATTATGTAAGCGTTATACAGATGTTTTGAACTTCAGAGAGAGCGACAGGTGTGAAATGAAGTTGTTTCAATTGCAACATGCACAGTGGAGAGAATGATGTATTTGTGGAATTGACTTCTCCCATGTGCTCGAAAAATCTGCCTGAATTAGTCTAAAATAGAATGTCTTTAGTAGTTTTTATAATATGGAAAACAGATTTTGCCAGACTAGACAATACCAGCTTCTGAAAGTGCAGTGAATGAATTACAAAATATGTAAAATGTAAACAAAGCTATCGGCTTTAATTTGACAATTTACTACGACGTTAACAAGACCAAATGGAGCTAGCATTTGTTTGAAAGGTGAACATTTG
>JAEAOA010002352.1:2900000-3012500 GCA_016746295.1 Potamilus streckersoni | reverse complement strand
ATCATTATTCAAATTCAAGATTAATACTTCGAACAAAGGTGTTCCAAAAATTTAAGCGCTTGTAAAATTTTTATTTTATACCGCGGTAACAGGAAGTCTGCACGCACTGTATCTTTGAAACGATTTTTTAGTTTATATATTCAATTAATGGACTAGTACATTAGATGGGGTGTATCAAAGAGGAAAGAACCGTTTATTTTGGACAAGATATCTGTAGTTCTTGCGCCATTAGTGGACTGTTCCTTCATTTTCAAGTTTCGCAAAATGAAAATAAGAGTGAAAATGGCAGGACTTAACCGATAAATAATTGTTCAGAGTTTTTGTTCGTTTGCTTTTTTCTGAAACTCAATCTGAAATACAAAATCTTCTAACATTTATCACCTGATAATGTAATCCGTTATACGGAATGCAAGTTTCCTCTCATAATAAATTACTCACTTTGACAAATGATTAGTTTTGTGCAAATTATTCCGGAAAATTTTGTTCTGCTTCCAGAGAAATTGCCCCTATATTACCGACCAACGTATCATATAAATACAAGAATGTGTCACCACAAAACAATATTGTGTTTCATTATGCTAAAGTTGTTGCAAGAATACAAGATCACAATACATGTTTGACCAGAATTATAATTAAGTATACTGAAAGTCCTCCAAATCAAATCTCCAACTGAAGGAAATTTTAAAAAAAAATTAAATTAAATATTTATTTTGAGGATATGTAGAAAGTAATATCGAAGTGAAAAGACTATTTTTTCCTTCCATGACAATGCAACATAGTCACGCATTATCTGGACACTGCCATCAGATTAGAATTTTCAGTACATTGCATTTTTATAGTTTGCATTTTATTTTTTAATTTGTTTAAAATGTACGATTTTTCCAAACACTATTAATCTATAATCGAGGACTAGTGAAAAAGCTAAGAAAATAAATGTTTAAACCTACATAGCCATCAATTTAGTTTGCAAAGCCTATTCCCCAAAACATTTGACCACTAAATTCAAACGCGGTGTCAAATTCATTTTTCTACAAACGATCCATCGCAAACACATTTGTTTAGCAGCCATAAATAAGTTGAAGCAAAGTATAGCAACACGAATTCTGAGACATAAAATTATGATATAGAATAACAGTTGAGTCAAATATAACATCATATATATATATATATATATATATATATATATATATATATATATATATATATATATATATATATATATATATTTATATCAAAATGTTACTTCTATATATTCTATCTTTAGATATCTTTTATTCGTCCACTATTTGTACTTATCTACTGTGATCTTATGAATGTTCATTAAGCAACTTCATGATAGGAATAAGATAAGATCGTCGTTCATTTCTCACAGGGGCTCCATTTTTCATAAAATAACAAACTGCTACTTATGTGGCTTCAGTTTCGTTAATTCCCTCTGAAACGAACATGATGTCTCATGAATTTGTTTCTGTTCGACTACCAGTGATTGTCTTTTGTTACCATGATTAGTAGTATAAATGAGTAGTAAAAAGAGAATCATAGTATCATGTCGTTTACTAAAATTTAAGTAAAATGACTTGTTCTTGTATATTGACGAATAAAGTGGGCGGGAATTATTCATTATCATTTTAACTTTAGAATTATTTGCTGTGGTATTCAGATGTAATTTGAGAGGAGTAATTGCAATTATTCGTTGCACTTACGAAGTGCTCATTGACATTTAGAACTAAAACACTATTGTGGAATTAATGGAAATACATTTAAGGACATGTTGCATTATATCATTCTGATATATGAAAACTGTTGGTACATAAACATATTCAAGACTAATTACTATTATTACATTAGCACATTTAAGATTGTAGTTCGATTGCAAAACTCCATACTTTTTAGATGTGTGATAGAACATTTTTTGGAATATTTGAAATGTATTTCACAATACTAAATGTTCTTTTAAAGTTTTCATTCTGTAACTTAGAAAATTAAATTGTGTTGAATTTACTAAGAACCCGTTGGTTTTGCATCCTTTTTTACCCAGTTTAAGATCTCAGTGGGAAAAGAACATCAAAAGTAACATCAGCACAATTGAGACCAGCCCATTAGTTTGTTGGTGTTTTCTTTAACTTATGAACCCTTGCTTCAATATATACTTCTTAGGTTAATATATTACCATTTCACAAGATCTTCATTTCTAATATATACTCTTACGTTTCAATTTTATGCATTCAACTTCACGAATTGTTTAAGCAAAACTATTCATTAGTAATATGTCATGTTGTTTAAAATTTATACATTCAACTTCACGAATCAATTAAAAAAAGAACAGAAGCCGCTATTACCTGGTATTCCTCCCGTATCGATAAGTACTATGTGTCAATCCTCACTTTAATCAGATCCAGAAGTGCTCTGTGTCGCAATAACATTCTTGGCTGCTTAATTTAAGTCAGCATTTGTCAGACCACATTAACATCAGACAGCATTCAAATCACGTCCTCACTTCACCAAGCTAAACGATATCTTTTGTCTGATTAGATCGCTGTCTTTTAGCAACCTGCAATTTCCTACTCGAGGTCAAATTGCCCCTAACCACACACAAATCGTCATTGGTAAGAGTGCATGTGCACGAGTTCACAGGGCATTGTTTTGAAAATCTCAAGTTGCCTATTAAAAACTTTGAGGTCAATCCTACGGATCATACCCCGAATGTATGCTGCCATTCAGATAACTCTCTCTCTCTCTGTTTACGAAACAAGGATTAACCAATCAGTTGTAAATGCATCGAACAATTATGTAATTCGCAATTTCTAAGTCAGTTTTAAAGTCTGTTCCATGGTAGAAACAGCCCCAATGGTTCGAATCGATTGGGGATTTGTTTTTTATTTTTATTTTGGGCGAAATTGGCATCGAATCTGCAAATTACTACTCCAAAATATATGAGGTATATTTGATTCTCGTACAAATAGCAACGATGGTCTAAATTGTCTATTCACTATATTTTTACCTTTTCTGTTTACTCCGTACTTGGTAACGTCTATTTGTATATACTGTGTTATATTTAATTATATTTCCTTTCAGAAAAGAAAGTTTCCTGGTATTGGTGTTACTCACACAAGGTTCTCTTAAAAATATATGAATATTTGCATATGAATCATAGCGATTCTTTATTATTATAATTGAACGGACCAACATATAGGTAACACCGACCAATAACAAGGTACAACTGAAATAAATAAAAGCGTATTACGTATCGAGCTATCAATATGTATCATTTTCCATTGATACATGCCTAACTGACACACCTACGGTGATGTCTCCTTGGATAAGGCACTTTAGTCAAATTGCCACAGTACTAAATAATTTACTTGCGCTGATGTGCCCTATAGTATAAAAAAAACAAAGATAAATAATACATTAGTTAGTGCTCCAACGTGTCTTGTAATATTTTTAAAAAATAATTTATGGTAATTTATTAACCCAATGACTTAAAGGCTAATCTGATTTAATTGAAGGCATGCGCATCTAGTGTTGTATTTTGCCCGCTGACGAGTGTTTATATCTTTGTTTTACAAAGGTCAGACTGTATCAGTAGCCTCGTCGGGTCTTTTCGACTATGATCCGACAAGTATATACAGGAAATACTGAAGTTGCCGCCATTGATTTGTTTTTCTAAACTTGTGCAAATGCTTTCATAAAAGAGATAGCATAATGCTTTTCACATCATTGAATGGTTCTAGTGTGCTTTTGTATACCGCACTTTAGTATGTGACTGATTTCTCCTAAATTTATTTGCAATATCATCAGAAGCTTTTCTCTGTTTCCGTGACGGAATTTGACGAAAAGAAACGATTGGCTATGTTGACTGCCTCCCCTCCCCCTCCAGCCTCCCGGTTTAGTTTGAATCATTTTCGCATACTTCTAAAATATATAACATTGACTGGTACATACTAAACTGATATATAAATCATAGCTACATACTTTATATGTTTTTCGCATGTTCATTTGTGGCACTTTAATGATTTTATAATCCTTGACGCGTGTCAATATTACTGCCAGATGCATGCTGGTAAATTGTGTTATACTTGTTTCTCCACCACGTAGTCAGGCTGTAGCTTACGCAAGCGAGATAAACCATTCCACATCGGGGAGTGTTTGGAAACATTCATAATAAGCTTTAATAGTTTATTATTTACGTTGATGTTATGTCTTTTATTTCTTCTTGTTGACAAACAAAGTATCTTTTCATGGCACAATTTTTTTAATTAACAATTTTATTTCATATATTCTTCTTTAGCGTACTACGTTGAGTGGACACCGAACAACATGTATTAATTTCCTTTAATATGTTATTTTGGGGAATATGTTCACCTTTATTCTCAAGGTTAGCTATACTATATAATATATTGTATTATGTACATCATCATCAACCGAATTTACCGGATAAGTCTTTGAAATATGCTTACCAATGTAATGCCGTATGTATTCGCTTATAAATTGACTCAGTAGCATCATAGGCCGGCATATAAAGGTCTGTGTTATTTGTTGAACTTATTGCTCTCAACAAACTGAATAGACCCGTATCTCACATATAATTTTAGTAATATCTGATTTATATTGCTTCTACACGTTTTCTTAGCAGTAAGGTGTTACTCAGTGAAGCATTGGTGAAATTTCAAAACAAACGTAAAAATAATATATAAAGATAAGTAAGTAGCATTCCACCTTTGTCAAGAAATTCAGCACTGCTTACACTAGTGAATGATGTTGAAGGCAGTCTATGTCTACTGATCGAGTTCGGGTTCCAATATAGTCCCTCACTTTTCCTTACAATTTTCCATCTGCAAATTAGACAGATCAAGTAAGTATTGAACTGAACTACATACATTTTATTTCAATCAAAGAAACGTATTTAGAAATGTCTATTGATACCGAAAACGAAAAGGAAATGAATATTTTTCTCAAATGTAAAAACAAGATCATTCACTGGACTCAGAGAATTAAGAAGCACAATTGTCAATGCCGAGCGAAATCCCAAACTTAGCTTTTTCAATAAGTAGGTAATGCTGTCCTTTGACTCAGGCTTGTGACAGAACTTAGCATGCAAATCATGTCCAGCCTTTAAGCAAAATAATATATTTTTGCCATTATAGTACCGTCAAAAAAAAAGTCGAATATGAGGCGTCATCTATTCATAAGAGGTCACAAACGATTGTGATAGAAAGTTGTAGAACGGAGCAGCGGTCTTTCAGGCCTGGTGTTGCACAATAATCTGTGCTAGGACCACTTTTATTCTTAACCTATATCAACGATATTGTTGCCAATATCTAATCAAGTATAAGATTGTACGATGATAATACTATAGTTGAAAATGTAACATTGTTTGCAGGCTTATTAAATGAACACCTTAAACATGGGCAGAATAACGGCTCGTCTATTTTAATTCTTACCGAATTTTAATCAACGTCCATATAAATGAAATCTTATCATGTATGGCATATTCCACATTAAATTGACAAGATATTTGTTCAACATGTAATTTTTTTTTACTAACACTTCGATTTTTAACTATTGCTGTTCTCTCTCTCTCTCTCTCTCTCTCTCTCTCTCTCTCTCTCTCTCTCTCTCTCTCTCTCTCTCTCTCTCTCTCTCTCTCTCTCTCTCTCTCTCTCTCTCTCTCTCTCTCTCTCTCTCTCTCTCTCTCTCTCTCTCTCTCTCAGAACAATGATGCTCAATATTGTATGCGTCATGTATTATCAATGAATTGATTAATAATAATAATAATAATAATAATAATAATAATAATAATAATAATAATAATAATAATAATAATAATAATGCTTTGTTTATAGAGGGTGACTTATTTGTCAATGACTATTCTCCCTTGAGGTTTACTTAAGGAGAGTATAATAATACATATTATATGAAGATAACAATAATTACTTTAAAAATAAAACAAAAAACATGTTTAGTATTAAAATACTAAATTCCATTATCTATTAGAAACACATTTATGCTCATAATATCTCTTCTTAAATACTGTAATTTTTCTAGCCGATTGTACATGTATTGGAAGCTTGTTCCACAGAACTGTACCAGAGTATTGGAAACTCTTTTTAAATTGCTCTGTTCATGGTTTTGGTACTAGAAGGTTTCCATGTTACAATGATCTCCACTAATATTGTGTTGAAAAAGGCCTGAATATGCTCTGGTGCTGTTCCATGTAGAGGTTTATATAAAAGAACTGTCTTGTGAAAATCTGTCTTTTCATATATTGTGAACCATTTGAGTTCTGTAAACAATGCTTTTGAGTGATGATCATCTAAAATTACACGTGCTGCTCGTTTCTGAAATTTGTAAATCATGTCAAGATCAGATTTAGCACAGTTACCACATAGATTTGAACAATAACCAATTGTTGGAAGAATATAATGCTTGCAGCATAGAATGCGCATTTCCGTAGGTAAATATTTCTTGATTCTGCTGAGTAAGGCAATTTCGGATGACAGTGTTTTACAAAGCTTATCAATATGGTCATTCCATAAAAAAAAATATTATCTACGGACACATCTACAAGCTTTTCATATTTGAAATTTTTAATGGATGATTATTTATTGCAAGAGATAGTTCTGGGTTCCCTGAAATGTGTAATATTTGTGATGTCCCCAAAATCATAATTTTGTTTTACATTCTACCTTCATTAATTGCCATAATTTTATGTTGTGCCTAGTTTTGGACTTTTTAATGGTCTAAGTTTAATCTCATTTGGATAACTTCAGTATCACAACTAGGTGTATATAAGGTTGCATCGTCTGCAAACAAATCTGTATTTGTAGATTCATTATTTAATGGTAGATCATCGATATAGATGAGGAATAGGAGAGGACCTAAAACTAAGCCTTGAGGGACCCCTGAATGAATAGTTCGAGTCTGAGAGCTAATATTGCCAACGCTTAGTCATTGAGACCTTTGGTCTAGATAAGATCTAAACAATTTTAAAGACGGATTGTCGAACCTGTAACATTTCACCTTTTGCAGCAGAATTTCAACAAGATCAAAGGTTTTCTTAAAGTCAAGGAAAACAATCCCAGTCACATGTCCAGTATTCATTTCCTTCAGTCAAATATCAATTAATTAGTTATGTTCTGTTTGGCACGAGTGGTGCTTTCTAAATCCTGATTGGGTTTTATTAAATAGAGAGTATGTTTCAAAAATGCATAGACATGAATGGCTATATGTTATTCAAATAATTTTGACAATACAGATGGAATTAATATTGGTCTATAATTCCCTGGATTCTCATTTTCTCCTTTCTTACAGATAGGTGTAACGTTTTCACTTTTCAGATCTTCTGGAAAATTACCACTCATTATACTGTTATGGTGCAGCAATTTTAATAATTAATTGACCAATATCATCCAATCCAGAGGATTTATTAATATGCACCTTAATTATCATACCAAAAAAAATTCAGTTTCACTAACGTTTGCTATTGAAAAATATTTTGTCATCAGGAATTGTAACTGTTATAAATAAAAGAAGAGCATCAAGTCGAATTGGGATGATGATAAGCAATCAATATTACTCCAACCAAACAATGAGTTACTTGTAGTCTATGCCTACCACCCTAATTAAGATAACAAAAGGATAAACTAAAGTGACGAAACTCGGGAAACTTTTACTTTTAATTCAGATGCTTATCCATAGGTTTTGGGTTACTGACTGAGTTCGGATGTCGCACTTAAAATATTGAAAAGTTGAATGTTTTGATATTAACTGCATGTTATAGCAAGGCAGCAGTTTGAAGTTCGTGAAGTTCGTGGTTGCAATGGCGTGAGCTGTATTCAATCACCAAAATTACATTTTTCAAATGATTGCATTTAAAATATGTTTTCTATCTTTTATACAAATAGACTTCTTTTCTATGTTTAGCTGTTTGCATGAACAACTCCAAACAGACTTAGAATTATTAGGATTCGATTTCGTACTTAAATGTACTAATACTTATTTGGACTTGAGCGAAGTTCGTATAACTCCACAGAAAACATTAAAAATATTAATGTACTTGTAACTCTTAAAATATTTGATACTAATAGACAACTATATATTTCTGACTGATAGTTCCTAGAATTAATTTTCAGCAATAGATGCGTTTTCCTTGTTAAGCTGAGGAAATTTTGTTTTTTTTCATGATTTATATTTGCCACTGCAGGATATATGTCTCATCGCACAATATTTACTGAATCACTAAATTACAGACGATTTAATGAAAAATACCACGTCTTAAAGCCATATGCAATATAGCTGCAACAAATTACGTAGTTCACCAAAACTGACGTATATTTACCTTTGATGAATTAGGTTAAGCTTACACAAACTAAAAGACATCTATAGCGCCTGAATTAGATATGTCCAAGAATGACAGAGACATTCTGAAGTAACTCTCTTTTAATGGTGTACATACAGTTCCCATAAACAAAAAGGTCGTATCTGTCTTTTAGGACTTGATGTAGAGAAAAAGAATAGCAAACTGAAATACAGCTTTTGATATCAGAATATATCCAGGTAGGTAGTTATAAATTTTGCAATAAAACTTGCAATATTAGAGCAATTTGATATCCAATATTTCGCTAGGAGAGCAATAATTATAAATTTTCCAAAAACTAACGTACATTTATTTCAACGGTAAGTAGAGAGTCAATAATGTTCTTGCTCCAGAAAATTAAGGTTGACGTTTGAATAAAACTGAAAAGTGAGCAGAAACCTTGAAGGATCATTAATCATATTAAACTATGTAAATTAAAGAAATAGGTTTATGTATTTGTCATAGCTATACATATAAAGAAAGAATATCACATATAATGTTTACGCTATTCCAAAATCATTCGTGAAAAGTTAAATATAGAAGGGCGAGGAAAAAGAAATTCAGTTTTTGCTGACAGTAACGTGCTCAGTCATATTCAAGCTCGGTGAAAATTTATAAAAAAAAAAATAACGAAAAGGCGATTTAAGTTGTTAATCGTCCTGCATACAGTTAGTAGTTTTATATGCGGGTTTTTTTTACGTGGTATAACAATACGCCGAAGGTTTACACGTATGTACCACTTCCGGGACAAAGGGAATCCTATGTTAAATACACTTTATATTTTCATTAATTTACGACTTGGGAGACAATGGGAAGGCCTCTGTAAAAAATGTCCAAAGGTTTAACATCGGGAGGTTATTATGGGCACAATAATTTATGGGGACAAACGGAAAATAAGATAGTCGCAAGGGTAGAAGTGCAAATACACATGTTATTCCTATATGTATACAAAGATATTATCACACCCAAACAAAAGGTAAGAGTGTTTAAAGACAGAAAATACACTTATATACATGCAAAGATATTTCCACACAGATTCAGGCAAGGGTAGGAGTATTTATTCCCTCACACGCAACACGAAAGGTATAACAGTTTAATTTTTTTGTCAGCATAGACACTGACATATACACGAAAACGGGCAATACTTTTAAGCAGAATCTATTTTTATAGCACTAAGTGGCCCTGTAAAAAGTAACTTTGGCTTTTTCAAACGAAAGAAGAGGGATAACAAACAATGCACCATTTCGCCTTTGTTCTCCTAAAACGTCTTTTGATAGCAGATCGATACACGATATTCTCCTGAGACACCCCTGTTTTTTAACATAAACTCGTATCATTTCAACTAGCAATGTCAGTCATCTTTATTTTGGACTACGATGTTTTCACATAAAATACGTTGTCTGTGTTAAACGGCATCCTAGAAACAATTGTAAAGATTCGACAATGACCCACATCTAAGTTGGACTATCTTGAAAAAGGTGACACCACTGGACAATGCACCTGTTCATGTAGCCTTGGACCTGATTGAAAGGATTGAAATGATCCACCAATCAGAACTAAAGTAACGTAATTTAGTCAGGGAATATTGTCTTTCCTTAAATCGGAATACAGAGGACACGTGACTTAACTATTGTTTAACAAGTTTAGTAGAATAACTATGAGTGATATCATGAAGACGATGTCTTAGGGTGAGTATAATAACACCATAACTACGACTACTACTACTACTGCTGCACCTAGTGTTCTTCTGCCAAAAGAGAATGACTTCAATTTGATTTTGACTGATTTCATATAGTCTCTGCAAGCTGGCTTAGTACTTTCTCACCTCCTTAGCTTTCGGTGCCATTATATTATGATTTTAAAAAAACTAGGAAGAGCGCTAGAGATTTCTTTTAAAGACAAAAAGACAAAAGGACGTGGGTAAAAAGCAAGCAAGAAGAAGACGAGAAGATTCTACATTTGAATGACAGCTTCTGTCCATTGACCGTTATCTCTGCAATGATTAGATTAATGAGTTTGGTCTTTTCTGCACTAATCTTCATACCGTATGATGTGGAGGTTGTGTCAAGACAATCACCCGAGTCAGACAGTTCTTGTTCATCTCCAACCAAGCCATTAAAGTCATCTTCAAAATGAAGGTTGGTGATTGTTCTTCCTCCGATGATGACAGTGCCCTCGTCATCTTCAAATGCATCTTCAATGATCCTTTCCAGGAAAATGTTGAAGAGTGTGAGTTGTAGTAGACATCCATATCTGACCACCACTGTTCTTCAAAACCAATCCCCTATTCTGACATTGATAAGGACAATACTGATGGCTTTGTCATAGACGTTATTCTATAACCGACATCATATCTGAGCTCATGTTATATTGTTTCATATTGGACATAAGGATCCATGCTACTCCTAGACAATGGCATTCTAAAAGTCTATGAAAACGTATTATAGATTTAGCTAATTTTGAAGATATTTCTTACAAAGGAATCTGAGATTAAAGATTTGTAATGAGATGCTCCTACCTACTTAGAAGCCTGTCTGCTCTTCAGTAATAATTTTCCTGCCTGATGCTTGAGTCTTTGGAGAATTCACTTTGCTTGTGTGGCTGATTAGACTCATGGTTATGTGGCATAGCTGTAGGCTACCTGTGGAGCACGATGACCAATGCTTGTTCAGCATAGGAGTGAAAATCGGCAGGGTACGAAATTTCTGAGGTGTAGGCATTAGATGTGAGCAGGATTATTTAATGACAACGTTTTACCTAAACCTAAACATGATGAAAATGCCTAACCAACCAAGGATCAGATTCGACCTTGAAAAAACTGAAAGATCCAAAAGTGATCGAAGTCTTCCAAGGAATGATAAAATCGTACATCTTATCATACACGGTAACTAGGACACAGACCTTGAGACTTTAACCGTCACATTCGACACAGCTAGAACTCGCACCGACATTGAGATCATTGGCAAACATAGTCAGACAAAGAAGCTTTGGGTTATAACAGATCTCCTTGAATTATTATTTGATTAAAGAAGAAAACTGATAATGGCAAAAATTTATCACGAGGGCACTAAACTACAGAGAGATAAAGAACGTGATCAGAAAAGCGCAAATAGGCAATGTAGTCCTGGACTGAAGGACCTGGAAAATCAAAGACAGTCTGATCAGAAACAGCTGAAAGATGGCATTTCAACTGGTGCATGACCTCACACCCAGGAAACAAGGTAAAATTACCATAATCCAAGCAGGAATGTGCAGAAGATCAAGAGATCCTCAAACTATAAACAGAATAATGCTAAGACTTGTACAATCATCAAACCCAAGGAGATACAGGAGTACTCAAACGTACTGCGGTTAGGACACTAAGGTATGGAAAGCTAACTGGAGCTGAATACATACTATCTAAGCTCATACAAGCAGAATGAGAAACGATGGTCACAGACCTAAAAAGAATCAGCAACAAGATATTCCAAACAGGAGAATGACTCACCACATAGACTCAGCTCTTGGTAATCGTCCTTTAGGGTTTTCTTGTCCAAAAATGGGAAATAAAGGAAAACTATCCTTTTATGGGCTTCCTATATTTTAAATCATATCATAGTGTATCCTCCAGCTACCTATATTGTTCAATCAGTCATTACAAAATCAAGCAGAACTTAAATTCCTCTGTGTGTATGTGTATTTAAGTATCTTATCCATGCGCAAAGAACAAAAGGCACAATGAATCAAGATAATGAGAAACTTACTTTATCTTTCTGGCCATATTCTCTCGAAATCAGAATCAAAATATAATTTCATAACAGATCGCAAAACTACAGTTTTGTCTGCATTCTTTCTTTGTCTCTCTATCTATTCTTTTGAATTTCTTTCTTAGTATGGAGATCAACATCTTAGTTTCTTGTAATTGTTTGTATTTTTCATTTTTTTGTATGTGCTTTTGTTTATCTTCTGTTTCATTTCTGAAGATCAATTTTTTTAAGAAGGCTGTCCAGTGAAACTTAAACAATCTTCTTCCGAGTTTCCTAGTTTCTTTTCATAATCTGAAGACAAATTGGCTCTTCTGACATTAATAACATCTATATTTACATTTTATTTATCATCTAATGTAGGAGAATTCATTTTTTGACGATGAC
This sequence comes from Potamilus streckersoni, assembly GCA_016746295.1. NCBI lineage: Eukaryota > Metazoa > Mollusca > Bivalvia > Unionida > Unionidae > Potamilus > Potamilus streckersoni. The sequence continues at coordinate 3,000,011 of JAEAOA010002352.1, read as the reverse complement.
ATCATTCTGGGGTCCAGTGACCCTTCGCTTGACAGACATGGCAATTATCTTGACGTATCTCGAATTTAGAAGCCCGTTGTCCTACCGGAAGTGTATTTTCGAATGACTCTTTTTTAATATCTGAGAAGAATGGTGATCCATTATTACTCTTCTATCTTTTTACACTGAAATATGAACAAATTTATTTTCCTAAGTTGCTACTTTCTCTATGAAGATGTAACGATAATACCTTGCCTTGTCGCCCCATTCACTGGGGGAAGTATTATGTCAGTGAAGATGGCCTGTGTGAACATAAACCAGTACTATTGACCTCTACCATAAGACCAAAAAAATCTAGAACAACAAAGAAAGTACCTTGTCCAGTAGCCCCTGTTGATTTTGTTTCACAATTGAGAGACCAAAAGTGACTTCCAGAAAAAAATTAATGACTGCATACACGTATATAGTGAAATTGAAAGAATCTAGGTCTGAAATGTCACCAGAGAAAGCAGTAGGTTTCATCACTGATTTATGGGATCCGATATTGTCTACACTGCAACGAAGTGTCCTCCAAAAGACATTCACCAACATCAAATGTGCCTAGCCCGTGCAATTGTCATGGGTCGAACTTGTATCGAAAAGTACAATATAGCAATATGAATTGTTTTTGTTGTTGGGGCTTAACGCCATTTTTCAGCAAACGATAGGCTTTTCATTACGGCCAGTATTAATGGTGGAGGAAGATACCGGGAAATCACCGGAAAGAACCACCGACCCACGAGAAGCTACTGGCAAGTTTTCTCACATATCCACATTCGCCAAATCCTAGACTCGTACTGACGCAGACAGAGGTGAGATGGCAGTGACACAGTGGCACTTTAACACAAGCTCAAAGATCATGCATCATATTTTCCAATGAGAGTTACCAAATGATTGCTAATTTACTCTAGCCGTTGTCATCAATCATTTTCTTTACGAAATCGTCTATCAAAATACTTTCTAATCCCAAAAAGTCAATGCACACCAGACTGAAGTCACCCAAACATATACTATACCTGTTCAACATTACTTTGCCCATAAACATTACTGGAGATCTTATTTGAGATAGTTTGAAGCCAGAGGAAAGTTAGATAAAAGCATCAGCCAGGGCATTTGTACGACGATTATACATGGTGAAACGCCCTTAGAGGATGTGATCCTACACTTGACTACGACAGTGGCGCTTAACATTTCCACATAATAAACTCAAACCACATTTGTGTGGAGCTTTAATTTGCACTAGGTATGGAGAACACAGTGAACCTCATCTTCCATGCAAAATTTGACGATACTTTAGAAATTAATAGTCTGAGAACTGTGAACATCGAAAACATGTAACACGATAATGCTGTCAGGCAACGATGATATGTTTTGTTTAAAACTCTAAAAATCAAAATTAAAATATGAACATAATGTATTAGCCATGATGTGAATATGATCTCAAAAATTACGAAGAACGTTTAATCATCGATTTTGCTTTCTCAAAGGTTGGCAGGAATAACGAACCTGACCATGGAACATCATTATGGATGTCAAGTAGATGAATTTTATTTAAAACGACGTGACAAATGATTGGCTATGACTCAAAAAAACGTTCGAATAAGATCTAGACGAGGCACGAACTATTATTTCTGAAGCTTTGTTTGAGAAAGTGATGTAAAGACTTGCATGAACATTCGTTACCTCCAATGACTTCCCTGCAGACGGAAATCATCGACGCTTTCTTGCAACAGAGTACGGAGAATACTTGTTTCTATTCACTTGGCAGAACTATTTAAGGAAAGAGTCAGTTAAGTTTGATGATTTCATTATCCTTGGCAATACCTGATACAAAATAAAGAAACTTATCCATAGTACATAAGAACCTGACCTTTAAATTAAATATGATTATACTTTCGTTCTTACCCCAAAATCATTAGACCAAGGGATCAATGGGTTTCTTTTTTTACAGCACACATAACATAACCCTATGACCCACTAATCAAACCCCAAAATAAATAGGAATATAACGTGGCACAATATCGAAAACCATTAGAGGCACCCTACCCCCCAACAAAACACGGAAGTCTGAGTTGGGACCGTATGACATAGCTCAACACATATAAATTATAGAGTATAAGGTGGATGGTAGACCAGACTATCTGACACAGCAACACAAGGTGCCATAGATTGAACAAAACAGAAACTCAAAGCAAACCTGTGATATATTGCCTACTAATTCATAATCGTCAGTCATGACAAAAATGATAAAACTTCTCAACTATACTCTCCACTAACAATCAGCCATAAGTACAGAGAAATCTAATAAAAGACTACACCTGTTATAAATTGCGTAAGATCAAAATTATTGAACTTATAATCAACCAGATCTTAATCCTCCTTTCCTTAATACGGACACGATCAATTAAGAGGTGTACAGACACCCGTTGAAGCGTTGGGCGGGTGTTTATGAGCAGCTGACGATTCTTTCTCATTATCATGTATGAAATCGACAAATTAGTTTCCGTACATACAAGTATATGCTAACCATTGTCAGTTGTGAGAGGAGATAAAGAAGCGAAGCTGATGACGTCTATAATTTTCACTGATGCACTCTAGTGTTTATAACTTGAATCGTAAGCATGTCCACGATTATTGCAAGTTGATCAAGGTTAAGAATTTCTCGGATTTGTTACTGCACTATTAGCGAAACATCATATGCGGGTCCATGCTGGACATGTTAATGCACATTGTTACCAAGCTTTTATGGAACGATCTAATCGTACAAAAGGTTATTCAGACATCAATACGCAAAAGAATGTTAACATTATAACGGATGCAGAGGGCTAGCTTCGCGAGTTCTACACTCCGACCGCAAAGTGCTAGCACTTTGTAGTAGTCTCACCAATGGGTAACATGACATTCATTATTCATATATGAACTAAATAATATGACAATACAAATGATCGGATTAATACCAGTAAACTAAATTTGACAGAAGACATTCACGCTTACTGAGAAAAATTATTTTCCATCTAAAAGGGTCTGATGCCATGATCTAGTTTACTACAATAGCGCATCACATCAATCACAAGGTGATATTAGACAACATTTCTTGCAAGTTCGGGGTGCAAGGGCACCAACTTCAATCGCTTAATGATCAAACCAGTTAGTGGTAACACAATCGGGAAATATCACTCTCATGGAATCAAACGGCAACAAAGTAACCTTCTTGCATTGCGAAAAAGATACAATGTTTTGCTTTTCGAATGTTCTTGGATCACCCAGATCCAAAAGCGAGACCGTTATGGAGTGGTCTTTAAGATCACTGGCTTGATGCATGTAGCACAGATAAATTTGCTCATTAAAACATATAATCATCATTTTTTTGTAATTTATTACTGACCGCGGTCAAATATAAATCAGTCAGTGAAATGGTTGGTACGGGAAAATATGCACTTCAACTAGTTTACATCTGTCAAGAATCAATCCTGATCCTAAATTAGAGCATTTGTACAGCGTTGCGAGAATCTTTTCTCTTGCTTTATTGATTTTATCATTCATATCCTTGGTGTTGTGACGATCCAGGATTTCACGATCACCACTGTCAATACTCGGTATTGTAATTTTAAATTATTCCTTGTCACTCATTTAAAAAAAACCGTTCCAACACCTGATGTATGAGAGTTCTGTAATACCGATACAATCCAAGAGTCATATTTTATATCAAAAGCTCAGGTGGCCTAATGGTTAGAGCATCCGCCTCGGATGCGGGAGGATGTGGGTTCGATACCCGGTTGAGTTATAACAAAGACTTACAAAAATGGTACTAACAACTGCCTCGCTTGACACTCAGCATTAAGAGGTTAGTACTGGTTGGCCTGGTGTCAGGATAATATGACTAGGAGGAACATCATGCTTACATGTCTGCGGCATTTTTCCCCAGTGCTGAACATCGCTATAAACTGCCACACTGCAGACATCGCAGCGATATGACAAGAAAATTGTTAAAGTTACATTAAAAATCAGATACATAAAATCACATATTTTATATCAGTTTTAGAGCATCCTTCCCTGGTTTGTATATATATATATATATATATATATATATATATATATATATATATATATATATATATATATATATATATATATATATATATATATATATGGGATAATTACCACGTGAGTTTGGAATTTAGGTACTTCTAAGTGTTGTAATTTTTCAGCAGCAATACAACGAAGCTTGTTTTATTTTGGAATCCTAAAATACACTTAAAAATGTATGTCGAATTTTTTCTGTCATTTCTTGATATTCGTATATTACTTTCATATTGCATTGTTTCAGTTGTTGTACTGTAACCGGTCGCGGAAAATCGGGGACCAGTTAATGCACAATCATAAGTTCTAATTAATCAAGTATGTCGGCTCTAGGACACACAGTACTAATTGTATTGAAAATGGGAACCAGCCTAGAAATGGTGAACTTTAAATAGAGTATAAACGGGTTTGGCTGACTAGAATTGGTTTATAATGTAAGTTATGGTTTAGGTAAAAGATTCTTTTGAGACCTTGTCCTAGTTGAAAGTGAATAAAAATAGAGACATTGTTTTATTGATGGAATTTCAGTTCTTTAATAACCTTGTGTTTGGAACACTCAGTACTAAAATCAGCACCTGAATCTTTGGTGCGGAATTGAAAATACATTTAAAACATATGCAGCTCCAGAAAATGTCGCGGCTCATATCCCTTCCTCTTCATAGAAGCTGACTTCCAGGTTTCATCTATACTAATAAATATGTTTGGTCATGAGCACTCCAAAATTTTAAGTTATTGAATTTTTAATATCATGGTGTTTGCATAGGTTTACTGTGGGAACTTAATTAGTACCGTGATTCCTTTACTCACACGGCTTGATATTATTGCGCGATATAAGGGGGGGGGGAACTTACTCAAATTGTTGAGTCAGTCCATAATTTATTTTAATTGTTTCTTTTCACTTCACCAATATCAGAAACTGCAATCGCTCCTCTTTCTCTTTTATTGAGTTAAAGAAATCCGACACATTTATATCCGATACTTTAACTCAGTCAAAATGTCATGTGACATAACGACATTTTGTTTTCTGTTTCTTCCTTCAGTCCTTATATTTCAGCGTTTTCCTCTTCTCTGCTTCTTTTTCTCGTTTTCCTTTATAAAGTTAATACTAGAATTATAATCAGTCTTCTAGTATCAAACTTCTTTTTTTCGAAATTGTGAAATATTTTTAACAAGCCTAAAGGTCATTGACATCAAATCTGCCGCAATGATACTTCTAGCTACAAAACATCACAGATTTACCCAAGATGCACCGGTTGCTCTGGAGCTTTGGCCGGCAGATATGTATCAATTTTATTTGAGTCTTTGACAGTTGGGTATTATAAATATTCTCTTGTAGGTTGCGTTCATGAATGCTGTAAAAGATTGCTTATCGGTGTGTATGTTGAGTTTTATGTGCATTGTTTACACTTCAGTATGCACATTTTGCACAAATTCTTTGAAATAACTAAATTCCTTTTCCACATTTGATTCGTTACATTTTGATTGCTCAAATATTTTTTTCCTTTCACACGTTAATCAATATCACTGAGGAATGCAATATAATATAGCAAACATATATATATATATATATGTATATATATACACATATATATATACATATATATATACTTTGTGTACATATGTAACGCAGATTATATCCCGGATATTTGGTTCTATACCGGTTATTCTTATAGTAAAAATTGAAGGATAAGAAGATTTAGAAAATGTTAAATTCTACTAGTGCATAGTTTTCATTTTCTAGTCTTCTTGGTTTAGACCGCTTGGTTTCAATGTTCTAAGGCGGCGTATCCAGTATGATTCCTTTTCCTTCCTGGTTTCGGAACTCCAGCTGTGGTTGTTGGCAATAGCGATAAGTATTATATCACTGAAAGTGTGGCCAGGGGAGGAGAAGTGTTCTGCGACCGGGCTTCTGTACAGCTTTTACAGAAGCCCGGTCGCAGAACACTTCTCCTCCCCTGGCCACACTTTCAGTGATATAATACTTATCGCTATTGCCAACAACCACAGCTGGAGTTCCGAAACCAGGAAGGAAAAGGAATCATACTGGATACGCCGCCTTAGAACATTGAAACCAAGCGGTCTAAACCAAGAAGACTAGAAAATGAAATATATATATATATATATATAAACATATATATATATATATATATATATATATATATATATATATATATATATATATATATATATTGTATTTTTTAGCTTTTTAGGTTAGTGATTTCTTCAAAAATGCCAAAATGTATTAAACTGTGCTTTTCCCCTACTGCTTCTTACATATATGTAGCTACTTAAGGTTTCGCTGAATACTTTCGTAGTAATGTTTCGAGGTTGAGAGAATTAGCCTGAAAAGCGTAAACATTGTCTTCATATAGTCACAAGAAAACTAAATTTGCAATTCAGTTTTCATTTAACTTTGAGTAAGGATTGAAAATAGGTTAGTTTGTTTGGTTACTAATTGTCAGAGTTAGACTAACATTAAAGTTAGAATGCTTAACTTAGGTCGCAAATGAGCAGCCGATTTGGCTTACGTATTAATGTATATCTACTACACCGGTGAAATTAGAATGGCTAAAAGGCGAACAGTTCCATGCAAATTTGATGTAATACGAGTCAACTTTGAACATGTTTGATGTAATACGAGTCAACTTTGAACATGTTTGATGTAATACGAGACAACTTTGAACATGTTTGATGTAATACGAGTCAACTTTGAACATGTTTGACGTAATACGAGTCAACTTTGAACATGTTTGATCCGCATACTGATTGTTTGAGCCACCTTCAGACAGAAAAATATTCAGACGTTGTTATCCAAATGAACGTTAAGAAGAGAGGTTGAGGGTGAGTGCTAATCAATATGAAAGCTATCACTTGTACAAGGACTTACGCCGAGTACCTTAATTAACAAATGGTTTATATGTATTTATAATGTAATAAAAAGATTCTCATTTTTCTGCTCTCTGTCTTAATCGGATGAAAATTTATTAAGAAGGTTGTCCAGTGAAACTTAATCAAGTGGAGGCACCGACATCCTCACATTAAAAGGGGAAGCGAAGTAACTCTTGTGTACATGGGTTCAAAAGGGACATAATTTTTTAAGTTGCAGAAATTAACGAAATTTTTTGGAGCTCACCTAAGGTGATGGACAGCGTTCTCTCTTGTCTGAAAATATACAGCCAATGGATTTATGGCAGCCATGTTAGTAAAGAAACTCACAGTTGGTTGAAACGAAAATAGCAGTGTTAGAAACTCCTGGTCAGAAATTATTGAATGGAATTATTTGCAAGTTTTATGTATTGAAATTTCCCACTTTAAAATTAGAAGAGTTACACTCTGCCAGGTTGTGGTAAGCGAAAACTTTACATAAGAAGCAGTAAATGTCCCAAATTTTGTCCATGTGCTTTTATTAGAGCAAATACCACGAAGATCAATGATTGTACCACGATACGTTCCACCGTGTCCCGCAATTATATTTTGGATCATCAAGTTAATATTTTGGGACAAGGGCACTAGAATGTTTAAAAATTCCAACTGTCGATTGCATGCAAAAATATCTTGCTCAGATTATTAGCAACAAAAAAAAATACAATCTATCATATCATAATATTATTGACAGAAAAAAATATATCTTGAAATAAATCAAAAAATATATCGCGTATCCCCCTTCTCCATTAATTAGTCAGTACTTTATACTAGATGAATTTGCTATGTGTATGTGAGTTGCTGTACGATGTGTAATATGAAAACTGTAACTGCATCAAGTTTACTAACTCTACCATAGTAAAAATAAGCAAAGAAGCTTTTGGGTGGAATGCCAACACCTTGGCAAGATATTTATCAGAGAGGGCCAGTAAACATAAAACACGCCGACTCAATAAATGAGAAAATATTTAATGGACTTGAGAAATTATGCAAAATTCAAACAGAATACAATTTCTCTCTTGAAAATCGTATGGTGATTTTGCAGTCTTATATATGAATACGTGGCATTAGCACATTACCATATTCTAGAAAATAAATAATAATTAACATCTATTATTTATTTGTAATCTGGAATGATTTTAAAGATTTGCATCTGAACTGAAAATATTTCACAAAATACCATTGGCTAACAAGTTAGTATTCGTGGCAACAAAACCAATTGGTGATTAAAAGGATCAATAATATATTTATCATTGAAATATTTGAAAATAGCTTGTGACACATACAACTGTTTTGTAAAACAAATCAATAATATTTTCAATTCTTTTTGTCATGTAAACAAAATGATGTTATCACCATAAATGCGTAACAAGATTACTCGGAAATTTTTGTTCATACTGACGGAAACTATCGAAGTACCGGTAAATCAGAAAGTCGTGTGGTAAGTATCATCGAAAAAAAAACCTTTGGCAAACCGGTATGATGGTAAAACCGAGCACCTCTAGCTCTCTTTATAAGTTTGCTACTTCTTTCCCATTTATATTTAATGAAATAATGAAGCTTTCAATGGATTTCATTTATTGAAAACCGCTTGTGAATTTTGATTACAGGTAGTTTGGGTCTATGTTTGCTTTTAAAGTGTTTAAAGATAAATCAACAATCTACAAAGAGTTAACAACATTTTTAATTTAAAATGTAACTAAATATCATATTTTACATTTCTTTAAGTCACTCTGGTTAATTATGTGCTGACAAAATATTTTTAATTACTTCATAAATGTGCAAACAAAACATCATACTCAGTGAAATATTTTGCATGGCTACCTTCATACATTTAGTATAAATTTTGAACATACATGCAACATTTTTAATGACTTGCTGAATAAAAACGAATGACAAAAAATATTTGATTGAGTTCAAGAATTTTGTCCTTCATCAGGTTCTGAGAAATTAAATCAAAATCTATGTAATTTTGTAAAAAAGAACAAAAATTTCTTAACATAACTGCGATCATTAATAGTGCATTTTGTGTGTATGCATAAATGTTACATACACATTTATGTAGGTAGATAGAGTGGTATTTGCGTTGGTAAGATTTGCTAGGTAGATTGAATGGATGGAATTATATAGACATTCTGGTGGTGTAGATAAGTGTGCAGAATGGTTTATAAGTTTTAATAGGATTGAGTTCTTCCTGATTTCGTTGGTCATGCAAACCAAGCATATGTAATGTCAACCATTCTGTTTACAACACCTTGACGACACAACACTTTGTTGATAAATATGTGTTGAACGTGCAGATTCTTGTTACGTATAATGTAATTTTTCGTCAGCTCCTCGATAGCTTAGGCTTTATAATTAAATTTTTCATCTATTTTCCTTTTTTGTTTTAATAATTGATTTTTATTTTTGCCTGCAATTAATGTTGATGGAGGCTAAACATAACGGTACCGTTCTTTGAGGATTTGTTATGTTTTCAATCCATTCAAAGAGATTTGTCTTTTTTCTGTATTTGTCGCTGAATTTGCAGTATTAACTACATTACAAAAGTTAAATCTACCTGCAATTGAATCGATCAGATTAGAATTTAATATTTAAATTCAAAATGAATAACAAAAAAAAATGTTCACAAAAAAGTACTTTTATTTCAATAATCTGAAACTTACTCAACCAGATTTGGCATAATGGTTTTATTGCTTTCAGTGATAGAATATATGAATTATTTTATTTCATAATGATATCATCACCGTTTTCAAATACAGGTGAATATTATTTACTCAGGTGTAAATATATGAATAATTATTTTGCGTATTGATGTCCGAATACATGTGAATACACTACACGATTTGCTCCAGCCTGAAAATTCAACATTGAGACACAATTTTTGAAGGCTTTAATCTAAGCAAATTTCAAATTCTTTCTTCAAAAATTTGGTGAATAAATGTAAATTTGCCTTTCTACAATACACTGTATAGTACAGAACAATGTAAATTCAGAAAATAAATCAACGTAACTCCTGATCTTTCGCATACATATCTGTTTTAATGTTTCAACAGCCAAGTTTTGTCCACATGCTTCATTAAATAACAAAATATTCTTCCTGAATATAAAGATAACAGTCTTAACTAGTGTTTGTATGATGCATTGTTGATACAAAAAACGTGGTCAGTTCTTTTTGAAAAAATAAAACTGTCGGTTTTGCTAAATAGTATTTGACGTGCTTATAACGAAACAAATTGCTTTCAAATAAAATTCAAAAGAACAGTTAGGAGTCAAACAATGCCAATAAAAATCACCAACTTAAAAAGATTAAAAATTGTAACTACTTATCTGTCATGGAACAAATATTCAAACAGACAGAAACTATATAGAGGTTTTAGAGCTAATACTAATAATAATAATAATAATAATAATAATAATAATAATAATAATAATAATAATAATAATAATAATAATAATAATAATAATAATAATAATAATAATAATAATAATAATAATAATAAGACAAACACAACAATAGCAGCAACAATATTAAAATATATCTAATTTAAATCACTGAACTTCTCTATGAAACTATTCCCTTCCCTTCCCTTCCCTTTCCCTTCCCTTCCCCCTTTCCTTCCCTTCCCTTCTCTTCAATTCCCTTCCCTTCCCTTCAATTCGTTTCCTTTGCCATCCCATCCCTTGCCTTTCCTTCCCTTTCCTTCTTTCCCCTTCCCTTCAATTCCCTTCCTTTCAATTCAATTTTCTTCAATTCAATTCCATTCCATTCCATTCATTTAATTTCAATTCAATTCAATTCATTTCTTTTCATTTCATTTCATTTCATTTCAATTCAATTCAATTCAATTCAATTCAATTCAATTCAATTCAATTCAATTCAATTCAATTCAATTCGATTCGATTCAATTCAATTCAATTCAATTCAATTCAATTCAATTCAATTCAATTCAATTCATTTCTTTTCATTTCATTTCAATTCAATTCAATTCAATTCAATTCAACGGTCAATATGGAAATTAACCCTTCCGTCTCGTCTTACCTCCTCCAAAACCTATATTACTTCAAAACAGCTTAAGGTAAGAAGTAAGCAAAAAGCATATTAACGCGCAAAGTAAAATCACATTTCATCCCAAAAAGGGAAGGGTTTACCATTTTGTTCACTGCATACGTTTTCATAATTTTAATCCTTAATTACAGCATTTGTACAGTTATGTATTAGCCAGTTTTATTCAATTATTTTATATCACTGTCCTTGATCAAATATTGACATCATCGTTCACCTTTTATATTTCTGTGAATATCTCACCACATTCTGCTATTTTCCTTTTTCTTGCAAAAAGGAAATAAATATATTGAACTACTAGTTTTTATGACCAGGAGCCAATTCATTTTTATGTCAGAAAAGGATCATGTATTCTTCGTGTTCCAATTTTTTTTCTGTCTCCCCAAAAAGGTGCTGTGCCTTTCAGTATTTCCTCTTCAGATGCTTGGTTTAGTACAACTATTAATGAATTTCATTTCGACAAAACATTCAATGCTGGCTTATAAATTACCTCCCTTAGATCAACATCGTTATTAGTTCTAGATGTAGGTCACAACCTGAAAAAAGTAAGCATACATCATGTACATGCAACTGTAACATACATGTATATTAGGAGTGAATATGGAAACATGTCAGCTTGTTACGTGATAGTCGTCTATTTTTTTTCTATCTTTGCCACATGGGGAAAAAAATTGTTGGTTTGCACCCTTCTACCGATTTCAATAACGGAAACCTTTAATTTCATAAAAAAAAGTGCAAAGAACTTAGTCAATTCATTCATTGATTTATATTTTCTAATCAGACTGTGAATAGAATGGCTAGAACATCATCATTGTCTGTGCGTTTCATGCTTAACGGAAGTTTTCATTATTATAGACCGACATGCTTGAGACCCAAAAAAACAGTTCCTGGACAAGTCCATTTTCAGCAAAGGGTTGTATGCGCGACTAAAGATATTCATACATGTTTCGTCTGCTTCCGATATTTAGTGTCGAATCAAGCAAAGAACAAGAATGGGGGAAAATTGCCTTTCATGTGAATTTAACAAGTTGTTGTTGTTGTTGTTGTTCTGGGGCTTAACGCCATTTTTCAGCACACGATAGGCTATACATGGCGGCTAGTATTAATGGTAAAGGAAGAAACCGCGAAATCTGCGGAAAGAACCACCGACCCAAGAGAAGCTCCTGGCAAGCTTTCTCACATATCCACCTTCGCCGAATCTTAGACTCGAACCCACGCAGACAGATGTGAGATGGCAGTGATCCGTAACGGAGAGCGCTTTAGACATCTCGGCCACTTGGGGTCATTTAGCAATTGGTTTCATTAATATGTTCATGTGTGCAAAGGACTACAATTCCAAACTGAACGTTATCGTAATTTACGGAATTATACGGCAGTTACCGAATAGGATAGGTGGGTTCCAAGGGTTGTTATCGCCGGGGGCGGTCGTGGGAGATAAGCACCCACTTTCCCTAGAAATCCCTCAATGGCTTGCATCTGTGATAGCCTCTGACAACCAAATCCAGCTCCAGGCCATCACGAATGGCTTAACAACTAAACCCGGCGGAACCTGTTTAAACTAACTGGAGAAGGGATGGCAGGCGAATTTCTGGCGCTTCAAAACCAGATGCTTCGGGCAGATGGAGCCCGTTAACCTTGGGTGGTAGCCCGTCTAGGAGAAGGTAAACTCTGATTTCAAACCTTCGCTGCCTTGCGACTATACCCTTACATTGGAAAGGCTAAGGGAAAAAACCCCAACAGAAAATCCGGAGACGGAGTCCCTAAGGCGACTTGTCACTGCATTTAGTGACATCTCAGCAACTCCTGCGACGCCGCTGGTGCCATGACGTATCGGCATGTCCTTTCCCTTGCATCCATCAGCTGCGTGGAGAGGGGGAGTCAGTTGCATGGGCAACAGCTGATTCTCCATATAACCTTGCCCAGGCTTGCGCCCTGGAGAGGACACTCCAGCTTCGCTTCACAGCGTTGACTCAACACGGGAAGCAACAGTTACTGGTTATAAGTCACCACTCGATTGGCGTAGAGTTAGACGCCAGGGGATGCTTCCGACGGTGGGAGAGACCAACAGATCTCATTGGACAGCTATCGCCCGCCTCAAGCTGGGCAGCCCCCAGCCAATAAGGTGCCGTCCCGCCACAGCTCGCCTGCCTTGCTGGGTGCACAGGGCTTAAGATACGTGAGTACCTGACAAGCGGGCTGCAACTACAGCACCAAGAAAAAAACAAACTAAAAACAAGGAAGTCAACAATCCTCAAGCTAGGTACCTGGAACGTCCGGACTATGCTGACAGGGCTTTCAGATGATCTCCAGGCAATCAGTGATGTTCGTAAGACTAAAGTCATCAATGACGAACTCGCAAGACTCCATGTCGATATCGCCTCACTTCAAGAGACACGGCTACCAGATTCTGGGTCCCTCAGAGAAAAGAACTACACGTTCTTCTGGCAAGGAAAGAGCTCAGACGAAGTTAGGGAGTATTGTGTTGGTTTTGCTGTCAGAAACTCTCTGCTGGCTATGATAGAACCCTGCCAAAAAGGAAACGAAAGATTGCTATCTCTTCGCCTCCACACCACAACCGGGCTAGTTAATCTAATCAGTATTTACGCTCCCACACTCAGTGCCACCACAGATACCAAGGATGCGTTTTACAACAAGCTCGACTCGCTCATCGACAATATTCCGAAGGAAGTGAACTTGATATTACTGGGCGACTTCAGCGCTAGGGTGGGTGCCGATCACGATTCCTGGCCTTTGTGTCTCGGCAAGTTTGGCATTGGGAAGATGAATAAAAACGGGCATCGTCTACTAGAAATGTGCTCGTTCCACAACCTCAGCATCACCAATTCATTTCTTCAGACAAAACCACAGCACAAAGTGTCTTGGAGTCATCCCCGATTCAAACACTGGCATCAGCTGCACTTGATTATCACAAGACGTTCAGCCATGAAGGGTGTGCAGCTTACTCGTACATTCCACAGCGCTGACTGCGACACCGTTCCATCTCTAGTCTGCTGTAAATTTAAGCTTCAACCAAAGAAGATCCACCACTCTAGGCAAGTGGGTAAACCACACATCGATGTGAGCAAGACGTCATACCCAGACAAGGCTGAAGAATTCACTTACGCCCTCTCCAAGGCGTTCAGTTCAGAACCTCCCTACGGCAGTGCCAAAGAGAGATGGGACAACATCAGAGATACTGTGTACAGTGCAGCCACTAGAATCTTTGGTAAGAAGCAGACAAAGAACAATGACTGGTTTGACGCCAATTCCGCCACACTCATGCCAGCAATAGAAGAGCATCGCAGTGCCCACCTGGAATTCAAGCGTTCTCCCTGTGAGAGGACACTACATGCATATAGGTCTACCAGAAGCAAAGTGCAGAGGTTAGCACGGCAATGCGCTAATGAATACTGGCTTCTACTCTGTCAGAGCATCCAGTCAGCAGTAGATAACGGAAACATCAGAGGCATGTATAATGGCATAAAGAAAGCAATGGGTCCAACGAAGAAAGTGATAGCTCCACTGAAGTCTTCTGCAGGAGATATCATTCATGACAAGGGCAAACAGATGATGCGCTGGGTGGAGTACTACTCCGAACTGTATTCCAGAGAGAATAACGTGACCAACAATGCCCTCAACGCCATTGAAAACCTCCATTGTTTGACCAAACTGGATGAGAAACCTACTGAGACAGAACTAAAGCTGGCATTAGAGAAACTAAACCACAGGTAAGGCCCCAGGAAAGGATGGCATCCAAGCAGAAGTCATCAAATGTGGCGGCAGTGTGCTGTTCACACACCTTTATGATCTTCTCTGCCAGTGGTATGATGAAGGTGCAGTGCCTCAGGACATGAAAGACGCCAACATCATAACCCTGTATAAGAACAAGGGCGACAGAAGTGACTGCAACAACTACAGGGGCATATCACTTCTCAGCATCGTGGGTAAAATCTTCGCTAGAGTCATCCTGAACAGACTGCAGACGCTTGCCGACAGAGTGTATCCAGAGTCTTAGTGTGGGTTCCGCGCAGAGAGGTCCACAATCGACATGATCTTCTCCATCAGACAACTGCAGGAGAAATGCAGGGAACAACACAGACCCCTCTTCCTGTCTTTTAGAGACCTCACCAAAGCATTCGATCTGGTCAGCAGAGACGGACTCTTCAAAATCCTGACGAAGATTGGATGCCCTCCAAAGCTGATAAGCATGGTCCAGTCCTTCCATGAAGACATGAAAGGCACAGTGCAGTATGATGGCTCATCGTCCGAACCATTCAATATCCACAGTGGAGTGAAACAAGGCTGTATCCTTGCCCCCACGATCTTCTTCGCTGTCCTGCTTAAGTACGCCTTTGGGACGTCCACAGAAGGGATCTACCTGCACAAGCGTTCAGACGGCAGACTGTTCAATCTGGCACGACTGAAGGCAATGAGCAAAGTAAGGAAAGCAACCATTAGGGACAAGCGCTTTGCAGATGATGCTGCTATATTCACTCACACAGAAGCTGAACTACAACGCCTGATGGACCGCTTTGCTAAAGCATGTGATGAATTCGGGTTGACCATCAGCCTAAAGAAAACCAACGTGATGGCTCAGGACGCAGACCCTCCCAACATAACCATTAACAACTACAAACTAGAGGTAGTCAGTGAGTTCACTTACCTTGGCTCTACCATCACCAACAACCTCTCACTCGATACCGAGCTCAACAAACGGATTGGAAAGGCGTCAACAACTCTCTCTAGATTGTCGAAGAGAGTGTGGAACAACAGCAAGCTGACATTAAACACTAAGATCTCCGTGTACCGTGCCTGCGTGCTTAGCAATCTACTGTATGCCAGCGAAACTTGGACACTGTACGCCTCTCAGGAGAAACGACTGAGTGCCTTTCACATGCGTTGTCTCCGTCGCATACTCGGGATCACCTGGAGCGATCGTGTTACAAACAACGAGGTGCTTCAACAGGCCAAAATTCCCAACATGGTCACACTCCTCCGCCAACGTCGCATCAGATGGCTGGGCCATGTGCATCGAATGGATGATGGACGGATCCCCAAAGACCTTCTCTACTCTAAGCTTGCCTCAGGCAGAAGATCAATAGGACGGCCACATCTTCGCTTCAAGGATGTCTGCAAGCAGGATATGAAAGCTCTTGGAATAGAGGTCAACACCTGGAAAGAGCTTGCCCTCGACAAATCCAGTTGGCGTCATGCTCTGTACACAGGTCTGAAAGCCAGCGAGGAAAAGTTACGACAGCTCGCTGATGAGAAAAGATCTCAGAGGAAGAGGATGCAGTTACAACCAAGACCTGATTCATACTTCAAGTGTAGCAACTCCAGCAAGGATTGCCACTCCCGTGTGGGACTTTATAGTCACAGAAGACGCTGCACAGCTACAAACTAGTACACCTTTCATGGGTGCATTTCCATCGTCTCTCGAGACTAACGGAAGCCAACACAACAATACCCAATAGGATTAATTACGTCACTATGTTGTCGGGTAGAAATAAACTACCCCATAGTGTACGTGATATGGCGCCTTGTTAGTATGGAAAGTCCGTTAAGCAAGAAAGGTGCAAGGGGTAGCATATTAGTGCCATTCTGGTCACAGTCAGGTTAGAAATTATAAATCAATGATTTAATTGACTTAGTTCTGTGCACTTTTTATCACATTAATCTTTTTAGTTATTGAAATCAGTAAGGGGTACAAACCAACGGGTTAGTAGGCTCGGACTATAACAGTATTGGGTCTCCAGGAATTAGCACTCATATAAATTTTGTTGTTGTCAAAACTATAGTAAATTAACTAATAAATAATAAATTAGTGTTTCTGATATAATCATACATTACGTTCCAGTGAAAATATTCACACAAGAGCAATTTATGAATGACTGTTTGCTTTTCCCCTAACTTTACAATTTTTTTTACCAGTTAGAGTGATTTTATGATGCAATGCAGGCATAGTATTGTATGATACATTGGGTATAAGACATTGAATGATACATTTATTATATTGGTACATGGCACATTACACATAATTTAATGAAATCTGGTTATGTCTTGTAAAACTCTATAGACAAGACAAAGATATACGTACATCGTCCAGATTATTGTTGTCTTCATCTAGTAAGGCAACCGCAACTGCATCGTCCATTGTTGTAAAAATATTGTTACTGTACTTTTCTAGGAATTTGGTTGTGTCAAGGACTTTCCACACATCATCTAATGAACATTAATATATCATATATGGTAAAAACAAAGTCAAATCTGTATAAAAAAATAATTTGTAAGTGTTCTCAAAATTTTAGCGAATTGCTGATTAATAACCTGAATTTAATCTTTAATAATTTAATTAATTAAAATTTATCATAGAAGTTCTGTTATATATGTCATAAAAGCTGGTAACGTTCAGTGCCTATTAAAGAGGAGACTACACGAAATAATTGTTCTCTTCTACTTTCTAAACATACTTTTCATGAAAATAGTGAAAATGAATACTACTAATAAATGAATTAAACATTCCATTAAATATAAATGATAAGAAGTAATCAAGGAGACAATAAGCTCTAATAAAAACAGGAGTTTATATATATATATATATATATATATATATATATATATATATATATATATATATATATATATATATATATATATAATCCTGTTTTTATTAGAGCTTTATTTATTTATTTATTTATTTATTTATTTATTTATTTACCTGCAATACAGGCAAGGAACACTTTGATGTCAATTGTAGAATAATCATCAAATACCTGCGAAAATAAAATAAAAGATTGTATTACATTAAAAAAAATAATTTACTAGCAAGTACTCATACACTTACCCAGTTATTCATTATACATTCGACACGTACATACTTAGGATCTCTGGATTTTTCTGCAAAAGATTTTGCCTATGCGCCTAAAATCATATAGCTTTTCACAATCGGAATAGCTTCATCTTTTTCTAATGCGTTCTATAACAAGACCCTCCTAGGGGGATTGATGCTTTGCTGGCTGAAAATAGTTTTCACGAATTAAAAATAAGACAATTTCTTCTCTTTAATTGCTGAGTTTTTAAACCATCAATAATATTTTCGAGATAAAAGAATTTCAAATCAACCACAGTGCAATCATGTTAGATTTAGGATTGGCAGAAAACCCTATGTTGTTGGAGATAATTATTGACATGATTTTCCATAGGTGGCAGCTATATTTTAGGTGAGATTGGCACTATTTTTAGTCAGGATCAATTCAATATCATAATGAATCTTCTTGTGAAAAGCGCGTGTATTATAAATTCCATGTAGGAAAAAAAATCAATACCAAGATTGTTAATATGGTAGTCATAGTGGATGCCAGATCTGCATAATTTTCATTTTGTATCGCAATATGTCCTAATAAGTCTTTTACTGATAACCCCATGCCGATATGACTCTCCATCCAAAAGGAGTAGCGATAAAACATTTAAGATGGTCGATGTGTCGATTTTAATGGATTTAAGATCCAGTTTTTATTTAATTCCAACTAGACACAATCAGAGGTCTCCCAAAAAGTCCATGATGATGCGACTTTCCGTTCAAAAAGGGTATCAATAGTATGATTTTCATTATGACTGCTATGACAACCATATTTGACATCAGACTGGCATACGTTTTATTTGGAGCCAACTTCTCATCATGAACATGTTTAAATATCTCCTGTGATTGATTTTTTACATTATGTTCCTTATACATTATTTAAACAAAATTGCCGTTTGACGAAGAGGTCGTGCAAAAGATCCAAAACCATTTTCTTTGTAACAAAATTAAAACTGTCGTTTATTCCTAATAAACAAATTGAGAAAATCGTCAAAAGTTTCCACGAAAATAGGCAAAATTCGCTTATGGCAAATTCAAGAAATTATAATGTATTTTCATTATCGGGTCGCGCTAAACATTCTTTGAAAATGTTGCTGTCACCAATCAAGCAATAAAAACATGAAAACATTGAATCTGAGGACAAAATATTGAGATTTACAGCTAAACTCAGGACATGTAGATTAAAACTGAATAATATAATATTCTGAGAAATCGATACTTCTTTTAACATAAATATCTCTTATGAGATTGGTTGTCTCTCAGTAGAAGGCTTGTCATTATGGGACTGTTTACAATCTATCTTCATTAAGAGGTGTCTTTCAAAACGTGTATTTATATGGTTTGTCTTAGCGTTGCATTCTATTTAAATGAGATGTTTGTTCAGGGGTATCGAGTGGCCCAGTGGACTAAAGCGCTCTCCATTACGGATTACTGCCATCTCACCTCTGTCTGCTTGGTTTCGAGTTTAAGATTCAGAGAATGTGGATATGTGAGAAAAGCTTGCCAGTAGCTTCTCGTGTGTCGGTGGTTCTTTCAGCGGATTTCCCGGTTTCTTCCTTCACCATTAATACTGGTCGCTATGTATAGCCTATCGTGTGCTGAAAAAAAGCGTTAAGCCCTAATACAACAACAAACAACAACATAAACGAGATGTTATTGTATTATATTTAAACTACAGTCTGAGGTAAGGCTTACTTTGACGTATATAGGTTAAAGAAAACAACCCTCTATGTAAGCTAACCTGAATAACATGCACGTGCAAAAGGAAATATCAATAGACACACACACGTATATATCAGTTGGTTCCACTTGAACTCTGAGCAAAAGATGTTCAAGTGATCAACATTGTTTTGAATATCTTGAGATCGATCTGCATACAGGATTCAAGAAGCTTCATATCCTCTAATATCTTCCTGGACTGAGTTATTATAGATGGGGATTCAATCTGATTTCACCTCTTTTAACTACATTTGCCAGTTTAGACAAGCACATGTCTAAAAACGTTTAACAGTGAACTATCATATTCAGCCAATCACAGCTTGGTACATGCAAACCCGTGAATATTTGCCATTAAACAGCAATACCAACAGTGATATTTTATATGTAGGTAGCCTTATTCATGTAACCATCGCCTCTGTGTGTGTGTGTGTGTGTGTGTAAATTCACTCCGGTGGCCTAAAGGTTAAAGCGCCCGCCTCGGATGCGGGAGGTCGTGGGTTCGATTCCCGATCGAGTCATACCAAAAACTTACAAAAATGGTACTAACAGCTGCCTCGCTTGGCGCTCAGCATTAAGAGGTTAGTGTTAGGACTGGTCGGTCTAATGTCAGGATAATGTAACTGGGTGAGACATCATGATACATGTCTGCGGCGTGATGCTCCAGTGCTAAACATAAATGTAAACTGCCACACTGCAGACATAGTAGCGATACGACTGAAAAATTGTTAAAGCTACGTTAAAAATCATAATCACATCACATAATCACAAATAGTCTCTCCATCTCCTCAATTAACTTTATAATTAATGAATTGATCAAATCTTATATATATATATATATATATATATATATATATATATATATATATATATATATATATATATATATATAAATAAAGAATACAAATCATATGGCGAATAACAACCCTTTCAAGCGTACTGGATCCATCAAGGGATCACGTGTGTCAGGGATTAATTTATATTACTGTTCGTCGTCAGTTTATTGTATATATATATATATATATATATATATATATATATATATATATATATATATATATATATATCTATATATATATATATATATATATATATATATATATATATATATATATACCCCCACACTTCTCAGATTATATTGGTTGAATCGGCTCAGTGTTTCGTTAAGCAGTATAAAACCAACAGTGCAAAATGATTGGATAGTATCCCGTAATATAATTGGCTAACAGTAAAGTACAGTCTCAATCCCGTTTTGAGAACAGTGTAAAGATTTAATAGGTTGATCTTTGATGCTTAAACGTGACATAATATGTATCGGTTTACAATCTTTGCCAACATGTATTGTATGCTGTGAAAATCAATGTTTTGATTATATAAGCTTTTTATTTTGTTTCTATCAAGCTTGCTGTATGCAAAGAAATATTCAAGTAAAATGTATGGACGAAACAGATAGATCACCAGTTTTCACACAATATCAACTAATTGGTATCATCACGACGATTTGGTCTAAAACTTTATACCTGTTTGAGAACCTTTGCACCTACTGAGTCGATGAATGGCACGGAAGAAAAATCAAGGACAATGTGATGTACTGGGCAGATGTCAGCTCTGGTGGGTGTAGATTTTGTCACGTGGTCGCTCATGACTGTGCTAACGGGGGCATCTATTGTTTTCTCTGCAGAGGTGCCTCTTGTATTTTCTTCAGCAGGAAAATTTACCTACAGTATCATAAATATAAATTTACCTACAGTATCATAAATATAAATTTACCTACAGTATCATAAATATAAATTTACCTACAGTATCATAAATATAAATTTACCTTCAGTATCATAAATATCAGTTTACCTACAGTATCATAAATATAAATTTACCTAAATTATCATAAATATCAGTTCACATATAGTATCATAAATATCAATTTACCTACAGTATCATAAATATCAGTTTACCTACAGTATCATAAATATCAATTTACCTACAGTATCATAAATATAAATTTACCTACAGTATCATAATATCAATTTACCTACAGTATCATAAATATCAATTTACCTACAGTATCATCAATATAAATTTACTTATAGTATCATAAAATATCAATTTACCAACAGCATTATAAATATCAATTTACCTACAGCATCATAAATATCAATTTACCTAAAGTATCATAAATATCAATTTACCTACAGTGTCATAAATATCAATTTACCTACAGCATTATAAATATCAATTTACCTATTGTATAATACATATTAATTTACCTATAGTATAATGCATATTAATTTACCAACAGCATAATTACATACTAATTTAGATACAGTATGACTGCAGAATTTAAAAACACTTAATATAACATATTTTGTTAGAAGAACTTGGTGTATTATATATTGTTATCATTCATTGGACATTTTCTCGATAAAACCAGTGCTTAATGTTCCTGTTGTCTCTTACAGAAAATCAAATTTGACTAAATTTAAGAAAAGACTTCATGATTTATCCATTTTTTCATAATTTTTACACATAATTGCAGTTTAATGATATTATCCATTGATAACAAACATTCAGCTTGGCAAATCTTAGTTTATTCTAATCAACTTAAATATCAGTGCAAATACAAATATTTATTCAAATGATACGTTTTACATAATTGCAGAGAGTCCAACATAGGTTTTTCTTTCAGGCATATATTACAACTCATTTCTGACCTTAATGTATTCTATACAGTTACATCACAACGAATATAATATGCAAAGATATGTTTGTTTCATATATACACAAATACTGGATGAATGCAGAGGCGTAGCTAGGGTGGGGCAGAAGGGTACATATGTCCCCGGGCGCCAAGGTACAGGGCGCCAAAATGAGGCTTACAGCGTTACATTATAATAAGTAAATGATTAAACGGGGAGGGAGCTGGGGCGCCAATGTTAAAATTCGTCCCCGGGCGCAAAATATCATTGCTACGCCTCTGGATGAATGGAATATATGAAAATATGTTGTACCGTTATTGAAACTACATTCTTCATTGCCATCCTTCGTAGTCGTTTTTTGATTTTCTCTGGATTCACTCCAGTTATTCGTTGCAGTTTTGTAACAAATATGTCCCCATTGGCAAAATAGATTGGAGAGTTGAAACCAACAATCTTGATGCCTGGTTTCAGATTTGCCTAATAATAATAATAAGCATAATAATAATAATAATAATAATAATAATAATAATAATAATAATAATAATAATAATAATAATAATAATAATAATAACGATGATGATGATAATGATGATGATAATAATTATAATGATATTATTAATAATAATAATGATAATAATAATAATTATAATAATTATAATAACGATGATGATGGTGATAATGATGATGATAATAATAATAATAATAATAATAATAATAATAATAATAATAATAATAATAATAATAATAATAATATAATAATAATAATAATAATAATAATAATAATAATAATAATAATAATAATAATAATAATAATAATAATAATAATAATAATAAAGTTTATCAAGTATTGGTGTAACTTATATTTTAAATGTTAATATATTTTCAGCCCTATAATCACTTTTATAACTGTATAATGCAGATGTAACATCTTGTATATCATGATTAAAAAAAATAACTACTATGATAACGGAAAATTGATGTTATAAATGAATTGCACATATATCTGACAAGTTATTAAATACCGAAATACGACTGAAAACTGAAATATTGCCTATATTAATATATTTATTACCTTTCTATATTTATTTGGGTCCCTGTAGACTTTCGTGTCACTTATCGTACTCATGGGAGAAACAACTGCCCTGCAAATATGATCAATAAATCAGAAAATAAACATATGCTATTTGTTTCTTTTAACGACGCTTTCAAAGATCGTTGTCTATATCAGGCCTAGGAAATGGGGATTAAGTGCTATCTCCAAGTAAGCACTGACGCAGCCTGCTTGGGCTAACCTGG
This sequence comes from Potamilus streckersoni, assembly GCA_016746295.1. Classification (NCBI taxonomy): domain Eukaryota; kingdom Metazoa; phylum Mollusca; class Bivalvia; order Unionida; family Unionidae; genus Potamilus; species Potamilus streckersoni. The sequence goes on along the minus strand of JAEAOA010002352.1, from coordinate 2,976,361 downwards.
GTTGGTTTCGAACGCAAGACCCTTTGATAATGAATATGATGATCTACCAACAGAATTAGCTTAGTTCCATAAAAAGAATAAATGTGAAAGCAACTTATTGAGTTCTATATAATTCTTATATATTTGAGAAACGAATAGGTATTCAACGGAGCTTGCGCAAATGGGTACAAGCTGTTTGCTAAAAATAGTAATAAATAAAATAGAGCGTGTTTGATCTGCTTTTTCACATTATGCGATACCGATTATAGTGTCCTCTGTTCTAGTGGCCTTGCAATATACAGATAAATAAAGAAAAATACTTGAAAAGCTTTTTCTTGCAGAAATGTAACTTGACCAATATAAAATGCCATGGATAGTGTATATCGATGTTCGTATTAGTTGGTTCAATTATCTCTCCTTAGGATAGAACGGTATGCACGAAAAGTATGCACCATGCATCATTAACTCGCTTTTAAAAAGTACAAGAGAGTTGTTGTAATATCCTTGGTGTCAGCATCACTGACTAAAAAGTACAAGAGAGTTGTTGTAATATCCTTGGTGTCAGCATCACTGACTATATATATATATATATATATATATATATATATATATATATATATATATATATATATATATATATATATATATATATATATATATATATATATATATATATATATATATATAAACTAGACTGACGACAGAGCAAAACTAGTAACTAACTAGACTGAGCGTTTTAGACTTTTAATTAGTCTTTTTCAAAGGCATCCCTGACAAACGTGATCCCTTGCTTAATCCAGTGCGCTTGAAAGGGATGTTGTTCGTCATATGATTTGTATTATATATATATATATATATATATATATATATATATATATATATATATATATATATATATATATATATATATATATATATATATATATATATATATTAATCTGTACGTGTGTCGGAAAGTACATAGAAAAAATAGTTAATGTAACAGAAAATCAGAAAAATATCCATACTTTAATCCTTCAAACTCGAAGGAAGAAAGCATTATTATTTTTGTAATTTTCTGGTACATTAACTATATATATAAAGAGAGAGATTACGAATATACATTATTTAACAGAACGGAAGGTGTTGCCCATAGATTCTATAGGGGACATATTCTGTAGGACTGAGAATAAATATAATTATTATACGGGTTGGTTAAAGAGTTTTAATTCATACTATACGGAGATTCTAACCTGGGAATAAGGATAGATGGAACTCACTGCATCTAAACCATTCTCTCGTTAGGCAATAGTTTGGCTTTGACTCTTTATTACACACCCTAGGTAGCCGCGTGCTGAGGGAACAATCTTTTATATTTACATGCACACTAGCTGTATATAAATGGATATGATTTGTGTTTAGTGTTTTTGTGTGTTTGCTGTGTATGTGCTGATGTACCTAGAATTATGTAACATCGTGAAGAAAGCGTCTTGATGAGTTTTACAACTTTATTGTAAAACTAGGTCGTTGTGGCCATATATAATTCTCCATTGACCTTGGTAAAAAAATTTTATTGGAGATTATTTCTCATTTACTACATATTCTAAAATCACCAAACTAGATGCATGTGTGCATTTTTTAATAGTAGTAAGCCATTGGAATAGAATAATGCAATAATAAATTATGTTTTATATTGTACTGGTTAAGATTAATGTTTTGCATTTAGGTCATCAAGCAAATTTTTTTATCCTATATTCAAAGGCACATACCTTTAATCATGAAGTATGATGAAGGGGTATTTTGATGATTTCTATACTTTTATCATAAACTAGATTACTGCAGCTTATAGTTCGTGCTTCATTTGGTTCGGTTACTTTTCTTGTATTTTCATTGTTCATGTAATAATCTTTAAACTAGATTATTGCACTGTACCTTCTATTTGTGGCTGTGTTACTGCGTTTAAAATACCTTGAATTAGGATCTATTTCTTCCACCCTGGATTAATATGTACTGCCTGTACCCCGGATTAGCTTGTGTAATGTACAACAAGCGTGTGAACAAAAATACCTAGATTTAAACAAAGGAGTAAAATTTAAAATGTTGGATGATGGATGCGAGTGGGTGGTGGTACTTTACCTCTGAGTCCTTATCACAACGGTAAACACGGAGAAGCCCAAACCAATTATAAGACCATAGTCGACATGGAGTATCACTGTGCAGCCACATGTCACAACCCAGATGAACTAAAAACAAAGTTTGGCAGATTGTATAGACTGATAATAAGGAGAGTAGAAGTACAAACCATATACAACTTTCTAATAATAGGAAATGTGTTTTTCATCAGATAAACGCATATTTAGACATTGTTGAGATATGTGTATTGATCCATTGTCAGAAATATTTATGAAAACATAATTGCATGGAGTGTTCTGAAATTTTTATATTTTTATTTCTCCCCATAATCAAATTAAATTAAAATGTCTTCTTGATCTTGAACTTTGAATTTGACAGCATATACAACGTCATATTGGCTTTGACCGCACAGACAAGGTCACATTGACTTTGACCGCATGAACAAAGTCATATTGACCTTGACCGCATATATAAGGTTATATTGACTTTGACCGCACAGACAAGGTCATATTGACTTTGACCGCACAGACAAGGTCATATTGACTTTGACCGCATGGACAAGGTCATAACCTACTTGAAATAATATCATCTAATCCTAAACAAGTCCTTCATATTCTACGTTCTGAAAATACCTGATATGTAAATGATTGCAACAGTATGAAGAGAGTGCAAGCTTGATGCTACGGGTAATATGTTACAAATTTTACTTCAAAGGACAGGAATCAGAAAACTATTAAGCGGTAAAACAGATTATGTTTCCATTAACACAGCTTTCTCTGATTCTGTACTAGTTTTTGTTGGATGTCTTCACCATCTGCAACACACAAACTAAGATGGATCAATAGTCAATGGTAACAATCATCTTTCTGAATGTGTTTGCGGCATGAAAATCCTATTCATCTTTTTTGCATATCCAATAGGTTAGTGCGTACGCCTTGAATGCGGAAGGTCGCGGGTTAGAACCCTGTTCGAGCCATACCAAAGAGTTATAAAAATGGTACTTGCAGCTTCTTCGCTTTGCGCTCAGGATTAAGAGGTTAGTGTTAGGACTGGTCGGCCTGTTGTCAGGATAATGTGATTGGGTGGGACATAATGTTATACATATGCGGCATGATGCCTAAATGTTAATCATCACTATAAACTGTCACACTATAGATATACGACCAAACTTTTTAAAGGCACATTAAAAATCCAAATCTCTCTCACACACAAACACATACACACATACACACATATCTAGTAATACGAACACACACAAGGGTTACAAGAGAGAAAATGAAGAAGATATTCAAAATTGGATCAAAAGAATGATAGCAAGGATGATAAAAAATAATGTGTAAGTAGGAAACCTAATTCATGATAAAACGATACAGAGAGCAGACATTAAATGTGTTATAGATTCTAATTAGGTTGTAAGATCCGGTAAATGTAATTACCCGTGTATTTATTGACTGACGGTATCATTGAATAAAATACAAATGTTGGGTAAAGCATAATAGATAGAATTGTACCAGACATTTACTAATTTACAGTCTATTCGCATTCTGCATGAATGACGCTGGATTTAAAAAAAATTGGATTTTCGAGTAAAATTTGTTATTATTTTGTAGATGCATATTTAGATATATCTTTCATCACTTGAAATAACGTTATTATCGTTATTATTATTATTATTATTATTATTATTATTATTATTATTATTATTATTATTATTATTATTATTATTATTATTAAATAATAATATTAATTATTATTAAATAACGTTATTATCGTTATTATTATTATTATTAAATAATAATATTAATTATTATTAAATAACGTTATTATCGTTATTATTATTATTAAATAATAATATTAATTATTATTAAATAACGTTATTATCGTTATTATTATTATTTAATAATAATATTAATTATTATTAAATAACGTTATTATCGTTATTATTATTATTATTATTATTATTATTATTATTATTATTATTATTATTATTAAATAATAATGTTAATTATTATTAAATAACGTTATTATCGTTGTACGTCTACAGTATTAAGTGAAGAGCAATTTTATTTTATGCATTTATCAAGGATTATTATTTTCTTTTAACATATCTCGCGATATCCAAAATATGCGATATCTCAATGTCTGATTTTGATATTCACGCATTTAATATGTTTAAATACATTACATTCAATAATGAAATATATAGTATCATTTACTTAAATATGAATGTGTTAAATATAATAATCATATTCAAAAATGTATCAAATTATTTTGTATCTAACATAATATGAAAAAGTTCACAGCTCAACCTCTAAATGAACAGATCCAATGGTATTTTGAAAGGCTGACTTTCAACTATTTCGATGGTGTATTGATAAGTCACTTAGACGACTCTAACAGTATACGTCCCATTTCAGTCAGGAATCTGGAAAATATATTTATTAATTGAGCAATCTTCTTGCTCTCGTAGATTAGTCGCCAGTATGAGTGTATAAGTGATTTGAGCACTAATTTGCGCATTTGAAGTATATCATTCAGTTTGTTTGCCCTATAAAACTACCATGACACAATAACTGAATAGGAGGTAGTAAGCTAGTAGTGAAGCTTGAATTACATCCAGAGCACCTAGTTTTCTTTTCGACTAGAAGAGCTAATGGGGAATCAAGTTCAGTGGTGTAATTTATATTATTGAAGCGATATCCCAGGGGTTGGAAGCTTATTTTAGATAGCGTGACACTTTTTCCGGATTAATTATAAACTAAACGAGCGCGTGAAACCAGTAAGAGACTAACACTGCTAAAATCTAGATTTTTGGCTGCACTTCGCCGCGTGGCAAACAAAACCTTGTGATACGTGTGCCGTATATTGCCGACTCCTGCGATGTTCCGACGAATTTACCGTAAGAAAGCAATTTTTTGTACATTCCCCGTACAAAAATCCCCCCATAAATTATATCCCCATGGACAGACATTTGCACCAGATCTCAATAGATTGACAGACAAGAGAAAAAAGACAGGCGTCATGAGTGAATACAGGAATCAATTATACCAATTATATAGCTACTGTATTGCAATTCTAATTTCTGTAAATCTCAATTCATGTGTAGGTTTTGATCCATTAAAATATTGTGAAAATGGCAGGTGATGTAAAGAACTTTGATACCAAATTTTAAAAGCTTACTTCTGTAAAGACTAGAGTGTAGAACAAGAGCATGCTCTGGCACAAGCTGGTGGAAAATAATTCTTTGCTAGCAGTTTTGTTGATGTATTAAGTACAGGGTCCGAGCAATAATAAATAAAAACTAAATTGCAGAACACAATTGCGGAATTATTTTTGTAATAAAACAAAATCCGATTAAATGTTTGTGTGGAATTTGTATTCGAATAATTTATCTAAGAACATCTGTTTATGTAGAAAGATCGGAGTAAGCTGTCAAAGCAAAATTACATGTACAAACGTTCTCATTTTTTATTGCAAATACAGATAAATGTTGTCTAGGAGGTGGATGAGGAACGTATGTGTTAGTGATGAAAGGTTTTCATAATCTTATTGGTCGGAAATAAAATATTAAATCATGACCTTATCATAGTCATGTATAAGGTTTGTCCCAGAAAAACACCGCTGAAAAATTTTGGTGACGTCATGCGAGTAATGAATCATAAGCTTTTTTTTTTACCAAAAATTAGATTCTTAAATAACATTTTATGCTTTGATTGTTCTCTGGGTAGTTGCAAAAGACCACATAACGCTTCTTGCGCTGTCAAGTTGAATACAGGTCGCATAAGATTCAATGCGATTTTTCAGTTTCGTTATTCACTCCTTTGTAAAAAAAAAAATTAACTTGGACAAAGCAAACGTTTGTCCTCTTTGTTTGCCACTTGTTCCTAATGAGCTAATTTTATCAGCTGACAAATGTCTCCCTTATTGAACAATACCTGCTCTTATCTGTGATGACGTTTAATGTTTCCGAACATTTACAGGTGTAGGCTCCATGAAAGCCTTAATGTACTAGTTTATGTCCTACCGAGCCGCTTATCGCTTCAGTAGTTTGTGGTTTCTCTTTCTCTATCAGTATGCCACTAGTATTGGCAGTTGGATTCTTAAAGTTAGTACAGATTATTGGATAAGTTTTTGGTTCTGTCGTTTAACAGGAAGCCAGTATACTAATTTGACTAATTCGGTGATAATTGAATCTGTAAAATGCCAATAGGACAATCCGCATTCATCTGTTACAATTGATATTGTGTTTGTGTCGTAATGGTTTCTCACAGTGTAATATGTGTCAGGAGTACTGCTTGCTTTTTTCGTGAACCTTAAATCCACTATTTAATTGTCACAATTGTTGACACATCAACTAAATCATAAACCATAACGCTCTCCTCTGGCTTGCATTACCGTTAATTATTTAAACGGCTAATTCAGCACTTAGTTTTGTCTATTTTGCAGTTTCAATCATTTCATATAATTTTTAATTTTTTTCCGCTCTTTCAATCTTGGTGTATCTTCGTCTTACTTAATTTGTAAAAGGATATGCATTTAACTGTCCTGCGACACACATTTGAAGATGTACTATGATAAATAAAATTTAAATTCATATCAACTTCTTATTAAGTTTGTATGTTTGAAGGCGAAGCAATTCTACAAATTTAGTACAAATGAGAAAACTAAAGCTTCTGGAAATATTTACCTTACTACTCGCTTTCTTCAACGCCAACACGGAGATAAAATAGTATTAATTATCAAGAGTTGTCAAGGGAGGTTACCCTGTTTAGAAATTATAGTTGAATCATACATGATCATATGTGTGCATCGACGTTTGCTTATACTTACAAAGTCGTATTTTGATGTCCTCCAGATCTGTGGCAGTTCCAAGACTTGTAAAATCAAGTTCTTTACTGCAACTACGATGATAGCTGACAGGACACACTAAAACGTAAGGAAATTAGCACAATAATTATGTGCATATGATTTATATATTGCAGGCAAGGCGATGGATGCCATTTACTCGCGGACCTGGGCTCGAAACTACGTAGAGTACGAATTTAATTTCTCTAACCTGTATGATAGTATTGTTTGTATTTAAAACTATTAAATTCTGCCCACTATTATCAAGATTCTACTAAAGAATCCAGAAACAGCACTGTCTGTTCTGTCTGGTATATATTTATAATTCTTTGTAATAAAAAATATATATACCTTGATTTCTTTCATAGGAATCTGGAACGACTGTATATATATATATATATATATATATATATATATATATATATATATATATATATATATATATATATATATATATATATATATATATATATATAAATTATTTGCTAGGTCGTCATGCGAGTGTGTCTGCTACGCACGAGCTCATATAGCACCGACTCAGTGCCATCATTTTATAGTAATGCGTGCTTAGTATTGACAGTATATGAGCTGGTGTGTGTGTAGGCAAGGCGATGGGTGACATTTACTCGCGGACCTGGGTTAGAAACTCCGTAGAGTACGAATTTAATTTCTCTAACCTGTATGATAGTATTGTTTGTATTAAAAACTTAAATTCTGTTCACTATTATCAAGCTTCTACTACAGAATTCATGGATAGCACTGTCTATTCTGTCAGGTATATATTTATAATTCTTTATATATGTGTTCTTGTTTCCTCCGTTAACTTTACATTATCAGAATAGTTCAATATTCCTCGATATTGAACACTTTCATACTGTACACCGCGCGCAAAGTATCTATTTTCTAACGTAAACAATTTTTTATGAATGAACTAAAGCAGATATTTCATGGACGGCCACATACCAACAAATTTTTCATAGAATGGCAGATACAAACTGATTTGACACATCCAGCGTTTACTTTCTTGATACAATGTTTCAGATTTAGCTAGATATAGATGCTAAACAGGATCTAGACGACCTCACAGTAACACGTAAGTTATACAAATAAACTTCCTTTTTAAAAAATAGCAAAAATATACTTACAATTTTATATCCTGAATTTCCTCAAAAAATATACTTTCGTAAGTCTGTAAATCTGAATTAGATGAGCCATGTCATGGGTTCTCAAGGTTGATTACACATTTTGAAATTGTACTGTAATTTGGAGTATATTCCAAGTGCAGTTACAGCCTCCTAACTGCACTCAAAATGAAATAAACATTAAATTCCACAGCATCTTTTCGATAATTGCAAATAAAAGGCTTTATAATTTTCCACATTATGATCTGAATCATTCAATAATAGAAAAGAAACACGCATGCCGATGTCAACACACTTCAAAATGAATAAATTGGAATTCGATGCAAGTCACTTCATGTAGATAAATCCAGACCATAATCAAAAGATTGCGTTGAATCGATAAAAATACCAAAACGTATTCATTCCATATCAATTGGAAAAGTTGTTGCAATGCGTATTCATTAAATATATTAGTCTAAATTTCAAGTAAAGCAAATGCCATTTTCTTTCAAAACTTACGTCTAGGTCGCGACCAACTTTATATGGGCGGATTTATGTGATCATTAAAAATGTTGTGTAATGATCCATCAACACTTATGTAGTTAGATTATAAACGGCATATATTTAGTTACTTTGTTTCTTGCAGTGTATTTTGTTTAAATATTTAAATCTTGGGAAGAATAAAAAAATGAGCATATAATAAAAAGGTTAGTGTATTTGTATGGGAAAATATGAACTCGTTTTGTCGGAAGGACATACTGCCCTACCAAGTTCGTGTAGTATAATCTTCCGAAAAACTCGTTTATATTTTCCTCTCTCTCTCTCTCTCTCTCTCTCTCTCTCTCTCTCTCTCTCTCTCTCTCTCTCTCTCTCTCTCTCTCTCTCTCTCTCTCTCTCTCTCTCTCTCTCTCTCTCTCTCTCTCTCTCTCTGTCTGTCTGTCTGTATGTATGTATGTATGTATGTATGTATGTATGTATGTATGTATGTATGTATGTATGTATGTATGTATGTATGTATGTATGTATGTATGTATGTATGTATGTATGTATGTATGTATGTTAAGGTGACGAAGTAATTGGGAGATCTTGCAAGCATGACATTAATATTAAAAATCAACGCTTTTGTATAATCAAAATTTCACCAACAGTATGGTGTTCGGCAGATTTGTTTAATTTATAAGTACTTAGTATCTGAACTTGCTGAGAAAAAATATACAACTGCATGTACTTACCGTAGGCAAGCACTTGAAAAGGTATCCAATCCACAGAATTACTATTAGAACCATGACGGAAGACACTAAACTGGCAACCTGAAGAAAAGAGCAATACAAAAGTTTTAAAATAGAAACCAAGGAGAAAAGTAAAGACAAAAATGTTTCAAGAACTTTGTTTACTAGAATATAAATGATATTTAAGATAGTTAATGTGTTTGCAAAAGGAATTGCTCTTCTAGATATGCTGAATTAATATACCCTATTATTATATGCTCATTTTTTGCTCCCTTAACTTTACATTGTCAGAATCGTTCAGTATTTCCCGATATTGTACACCTTCATACTGTAATCACGCGTAAGACAGGTGCCCAGCCATTACGAACTACTTTGTAAACAAATAATGTACACTCCGTGTGGTAGACTCTATGTTTTGGTTGATTAAATTTTTCTAAATAAACAAGGATAAAGCAGATGTTTCAAGGACTGCAACATATCGTATAGCTTTGGCACATTCCACGTTAACTCTTTTAATACAATGATTCAGATTTGGGCAATCTATATACGCTAGACTGGGTTCAGACAATAATTCGCAAGATATGACATAAACTGAATTTTTTTGCTGGTAAAAAAAAATGACAAAAATATACTTATTATTTTACGTCCTGAATTTCCTCAAAATATACTTTCGTAGCTCTGCAAATCCGAATTACATGAACTATGTCATGGGTTCTTATAGTTATTATGTATTTTGAAATTTTATTGTAAATATTTAGATTATATTTAAAGTGCAGTTACATCCATCTTATTACACTCTAAATGACATAAACATTAAATTCCTTATTATTTTCGATAATTGCAATTTAAAGATTTCATAATTTTCCCACATTATGATCTGAATCATTCAATGCCAACAGAAATACGCATGCCGATGTCAACACACTTCAATACAATTAAATTGGCAGACGCTGCTGAAATCCAATGTAAGTTACTTCATGTAGATACATCCATACCATATTACAATAGACAAAAATGCCAAAACGTATTCATTCCAAATCAAATAGAAACGTTGTTGCAATGCGTATTCATTAACAATATTACTCGAAATTTCAATTTGAATTAGATCAAACACCATTTTCTTTCGAAACTGAAGTCTAGCGCGCGACCAACTTCAAATTTGTGCTCAATAATAATGTCGTTATATAATGATGCAGCTGCGCTGGTGTATTTAGTTTGGAATACGGCATACATTCAGTTACTTTGTTTATTGTAGTGTATTTTTGTTTATATATTTAAGCATTCGGAAGAATAAGAAAATGAGCATATAATAGAAAGATCACTGCATTTGCATGGGAAAATATGAACTCGTTTAATCGGATGGATATACTGCACTACAAGGTCATATTTTCCAATAGAAGTGCAGAAACCTATAATTATGTGACGAGAAAAGGGAAATAAATCGATAAAAAATAAAGTTATGCAATACCTGTGTTTTACCGCCCGCTGATTCTTGCACAGAGCTTCGAGATACTGAGGCTGCGTATGGATAACAACTGAAAAAGGATCCAAAGATATTTCCAGCACCGTAGGCTAGCAGTTCCTGAAAAGAGTACAAGACGTCATCATTACGTTGGAATAACAAAAATTACCAACTTTAGGTTTCTCATATTCTCCATTGATCCATCTATCAGTGTCTCTCTCATTGTATCATTCAAAGATCATCGTGTATATATTTTTTTCTATAATATGTCGTTCAAAAACGGCGCACGGTCACAAAAAGGAAAAGAGAAGAAAAGAGAAAGAAGGGCATTTTTAAAAACAATTAGGTTTGAAAAGATAAACTTTAAAAAGCAAAGAAATTAAGTATCGGTACCTGATTAGAATCCAGACTGTAGTTGTGCTTTTTCGCCATCAGAGCAGCCATCGAGACAGATTGGGCAAAGGAGATGATAGCAATAATAATCACGTCCGTGATATACATGTCAACCTTTTCTAATGATGGATAAGATGGCGTTGGCATCCTGGAAATAAAGAGTTGTAAGATGTACTGATTGACATTTGCTACTCTTATCCGACCAATAATTTACATATAATCCTTACAATCTGTGACTAAAGGTTATGTTTCTTTATCTGAAATGTATATTCAAATGCTGGTGCCTTTATGTGACAAGTGTCTTTTTGAAACGAAACAGTAACTGATTATTTCGGGACCAGCTGCTGACTACAAAACAGTGCCACATGTCAAGTCCTGAAACGTCACCACAACGCAGTATTGTCCTAAAAAAATAAATGGTCCACTTAGTATCATTAACAGCTCTTTGATTGGAAGCGGCACTGAGACGTTTCAAAAACGATTATTATGCGCGTGCTTATTACAATTTATATGGGACAATCATCTGATGCAATGAATCATTCACTCTCATGAATAATTAATGTATTTTAGAAAAAAGAACTGATTATGGAATTTACAAACATTGCTTATCCAAATATAGGCACCCGAAAGAAGTAACAAATCATCATGAAACTTGCTGAAACTTTACTTCGAAGGAGTCATCAATAATTCCCTTCTACGGTGGAATTCAAAATAATAAATGAGAGTCAGAACAAAGCGGAAGAAAAGATGTAGTTAACTATGAGTAAGAAATATTGATAGAACACAAGAAAAACAAAAGAATGCAGAGACAACAAAGAAGATATAAGGAGACACAAACGTTGGAAAGGAAAAGAAAAATGTGACGAGAGTGACGACTAATGAAAGTGAATGAGGTAGGTAATAAGCTCGTATCGAAATAGGCAGCTTCAGTAGCACGCACAGACATAAATCGTTGGTACAAGCAGCTGATACTTTACTTGCCCACTAATCACATCGTGATTGGGACGGATCGCAACATTAATTGCAGGCTGTGATGAACAAAACCAATACAAAAGAGTTCAGAGGGACAATGGGTCATTTTAGGCCTTGAGGTCTTAAGAGTAAAATGCTTTGTTCACGAATTACCCAGATCCGATAAACGGCAAGCAACACAATGTCTGGCTACAAAACGACTCAGTGGTGTTTCGCATAGTGATCAAATGGAAAAGTGGCCCATGAACGTTTCAAGGCAAGAAAAAGGCTAGAGGCTGTTTCAGGACCAGATACAATTGTCGCGAACTCGCCTGGACCTCAGACAGCACCGGCCAGTTTTAAAACGTCGCTTGAACGAAAATCAGTGTGTAATATGAACATGCATGAAGTATATTCATACAAACTCTAAAATGATCTCAATTACGCTAGAATGTACTCAAAGACACTCACCATAATGCGTATAGTAAATATATTAAATGGTATAATTATTTATATCTTCTGATCAAGAATCAACATAAACGATTGTCAGCTTCATAAAGAACTATAAATGCAGATTTCCGTTGATTGGTTTTTAGAGCAAGCACGTCACAGTTCTTAAGCATAATGGACTAAGAATTTTGGTTTCAAGAAGTCAGGGGCAACTTACATTTATTGTAAGTAAAATAGTATGATAATAGGATGATCCTAAACCAAATGCGGATTCTGGACCAGAATTTAAAGGACCTGATGGATTAACTTTTTGGTGATAAATTTCTCTTTTTAGTATAGTAATTTGCTGATCCTTAACCAAATGTGGATTCTAGATCAGAGACTCCAACCCCACCTCTAGTAAAATAATATTTATGTACCTTAGAAATTTAGATACAAATTTATAAAGAACAATGAAATATTATATAATACGGGTTATTATCCATCATCAGAGCAACCTCATGCTTTCCTGACATAAAACCTAAAATAATATCGACTGTATTATATTTTTGGTACCGAATATCACCGAAATATGGGTCAGTTTTACTGTTCTCAACTGAAAATGATATCATAATAGTAAATTGGTCACATGATTTGATGACATTTATTGACAATGTGGTTGATTTTTTATTTGATAATATTTCTAAAGCTAAAAGTCAAAATTAACAGCAGGATGGCAATCGGTCTACTGTTGTAAGCGTACTTTATGATAATCTTTGTCATACCTGCTGACTCGTTGGTATGATATCCGTTAACATACTGTCAATAATAAGAAACTCGCGTATTATATCGTCCATATCACATTTTTACACCTCGCAAGTAAGATCGTATCTGATCGAGTAATTTGTTGTATGTGATACTTGCAGTTTTAGAGAAAACAAATTGTTTCATGTTTAGATTAAATTTCTTCTACAAGTGTTGAACGAGAGACACCGACACCAGATATTATTAACAAAAACGGATTTAATAATGCTCCATTTGTTTTACCAAAGCTAGTCATTAAAACTGACAAATATGATATTACTCAAAGTATTCAATTGTAGTATTTATAACTTTCTTTTACACACCATAGTTTTTTATGATAAATATTTTAATATTGTACTAGTGCGTCAACATCTTGTTTTAGAATTTCGTTTTAAATGTGATTGAAATCGATGTTTTTTTTTCATTATACAATATTTTATACAAAAACAAGGTTCTACCATCAGAAATTGAATTAAGAAAAAGCACAAAATTTATTATCATTAGTATCAGCTATAAAATTGTCTACATGTAATAAACATCTGACGAAGTATCCTTATATCTTGCATCTGTTATCTATAACCAATGAAAAGTATTTACGACTTCATGTTCATACAAATATTTTTTTCCACGAAATTGCTAAAACGGCTATCATGGAAGTACATGCCAAAATGTTTTAAAATATTTCATTTTGTAAAACTGTTATAAATTTCATGTTTTTTTTCATATTTATTATCCTAAATTCTGATAGTTTGTCGAGACGATCATAGGTATTGTTGATTTGTTTTTCCACCTGCGCTAGTCGTGCTTTCAATAAATCTAACCTCATTATCACATCTATATTTCCAAAATCAAACTCGAGCAATATTTTTTAACAGAATTTCAACTTGTTTTTGATTTTTCAGACAATCATCAGGATGAGAGTATCCGCTAATAATATCAGTTTTCAAATGCTTCTCTCAATTGTGATCTTCTCGTTCCGACATTATTTTATAGCATCATATTAAATTTGTTCATTTAGTTTATATATTTGAAATGCAGTTAGTCCTGGAAATGGATTTTCAGCAGGAAAAACATGAACCCGGAAATATAAATACTTGTTAATAGTATTCGCAGTTGGAATTGTAAAACATTGTAATGTTGTAATATACATATTTACTGCACTATATAATATTGTACAGTCGATACCATTGTTGATCCTTCCAATTGCCAAATGTAAATGCGACCAACACTAGAGTTTAATCGACTTTGCAATTGAAATTGCCAAAATAGCAACTGCAGTTAGACATTTAATTTTAATCCAAAAATTGTCACATTCTCCATTGGTTGTCCAGTCGGGTCTATCAGAGAAAGCCTAATAAGGATAATTTTCAGGATTATATACTGATACGCTTACGTCAAACCCAACTCAGATATCAGTTTCCCTGTAAACTCTTATAACCAACATTGCTTTTAGTTCGTTTTTACCACTAGAGAGAATATCAACATACGCTTTTATGTCAGATCATTGATGTTAACTGGAATATATGTTTTAGTTAATTTTTTTACCTCTCATGTTTGTATTTCCTGTCACTGGTCCACCAGATTTCTTTAAATATGGGAACGGTCTTCTTTTATCTGAGTATAACTAATAGGATCAGTATCATTATCTATTGACGAGGTTGATGGTAGTCCAGTCATTTTTTATTTTTTACTCATCTCAAGGTTGCCTGTCACTGCGTCGCCAGCTATGTTTTGTTATCAAAATTTACTGACGGATATAGTTTTTAAACCTAATACTTATTAACCTGCCATATATAAGTCGCCGATTAAAATTCGTTCGGTTTTGTTTAACTTATAACAGAGTTTAGGTGTGCATAACTTACAGCTTGTGTTTTAGCAAATTTTTCTAGCGGATATACAGTTCTAACCCAATATGTTTATCTTTCATATTAATAGTATATATAACCGCTCAACATAATATATCAAGTCTGCTATCATCCATGTATTTTAACTGTAAATAACTTACCGCTTGAGTTTGATTTAAGTTTGCTGGTGGATATCCAGTCTTAAATTTATAAAAAAAAACATTCCTGACAAATCTAAGCTACCGCTTAAAGTTAAGCCTGTCAGTGACAACTTGTTATCGTCGACGGACTTTAGCTGTTTTTAACTTACCTCTTGAATTCTGATTTAAATTTGATGGTGGATATATAGTCCCTAAATTTATCACTATTTACCTGACATGTCTACGTTTGCGCTAAAAGTTCCGCTGGATTTATCTAGTTTTTTACCGTCGACGGATTTTAGTTGTTTATAACTCACAGTTTGTGTATCACCAACATTTATTGGCGGATAATCTGTCTCTAAACACATTACTTGCTGATTTGACATAGGCAGGTTTCTTGTCATTCTATCACCAGAATTTTTCACGTAACCAGATAAATAAATATTGCTGTTTGTTATTTTTGCTTATGAATATCCTAATGCTGTTACCAATTTTGCATAATGGCTCATACTTTGTTTGTTATGCTACAACAATTGTTAACATTCTGTTTAATATAACATAAAACTGTGTAACAAAGAATAACAAAATCGCCGATATTAAATTTTGATACATAGCGGTTGTTGAAAAAAAACAAATAAACATAACAATGAAATTCCAGATTGTCATTATCTTATTGTTGGACGAAAGGAGTCGTGATAAAACAAATTTGCTTATGAATTTACTGCTGGGCGATAATTTGAACTACAATCGAGTTAAAATTTATACGATTAATCAATAAAAGAATAAGTACGAGCTACTTAATGACTATAATAACAACCTTTGCGATTTTTTTGACATTTATGAAGACTTTTTATCATTAGACAACCAGAAGATCTTGTTCCAGTTAATCATTTTGATTCGTCCAAGCATAAAAGAGGTTTTTTTTTACGATATTCCGCTAAATAATGTAGATATGAATAAAATACCATATTTGTCACTGTCGCGTTATAAGAAAAGTAATTAAGTTATTATTCCATGGGTTTTGTGATGGAGACAGATTCTTCGGCTAAATACTGGTTGTTTTATATTATTTCCTGGATTGGACAATGTTGACGTGAGAAATATTGCAAAAAGCAATGTCGTAATGAAAAAACCTATCGAACTTCATTAAAGCAACAGTGGATAAATATAAGTTTTTCTTATTTAATAAACTTATACATGATCCAACTAAAAGATTTGGATGTTGTATTGAAAATTATCTGAAAGTAAGTTTATATACTAATTATGGACAAACGAGCAAATTACAGAAAACTTATAGAAGATTTATATATATATATATATATATATATATATATATATATATATATATATATATATATATATATATATATATATATATATATATATATATACATATATATATATATATATATATATATATATATATATATATATATATATATATATAAACTTTTTCAATCTCAAGCAGTATTTAAGCAGCGAGTACAACAAGCACGATGTGGACAAATAACTGCTGAAGAAGCAACAGTTACGATTCTCAAACCAGGTACTGAGGCACTACTTGGAAAATAACCTGAAACTAAGCCACTATCAGAAGAATAACTTAACGGACTATGAGAAATAGGTTTAATCGGATTAGTCAAAGAACATCAAGAAGCAGCTGCCGCAAAAATTGCTGATATATGTGTGGAAGAAATAAAAAAAATCGGCTGGAAAAATGTTCAGAACATATTCTTAATCCTGTTACTAAACAGACTGAAATAGATCATCTGATCAATAAGCTATTTGAATTTAAACGACGAATAGCAATTTTAGTAGTTGGGCCTATTAACAGAAAGTTAGAAGAAATCACAAAGAAATGAAGAAGCAGGAGATTTTTCAGGAGATTTTGAGAAAAGAATCTTCCGCAAGAGGATTAATACAATTTGAAATGGATTTAAAGAATGTAGATAAAGTAGAAGATGTTGTGTATAAAATATTTAACTTACACTACAATTTTAAATGTTGAAAGAATATACGACATTCAAAACAATATATAATGCTGAAGAAACAGAAATAATTGCACATTTATCAGAATTATCTGAGGAAAATAAGCAACAGATTGATTTAGTAGTACCGGACAATTTAGAATATTAAAGAGCTATTGAAAAATACAGACGAGGCACTATCGCAGATCTTTATATCAAATCACTTAAGCAAATAATTAATGAAAATTTTTCGATCATCAAAATAATGTTTTGAGAACCATAACAAAAGATAGAGATTTAAAAAGAGTATTAGCTGTGAGTCTGGTGGAAACTGATAGAGCATAGTCAGCCAAGATTGAAAAACCACTAGCTATATTTCCAGGGGAAATTCAAAGAAAAAGATCTGGAACTGGTGGAAAAAGATTTGCATCAACTGCCGGAATGATAGGCTCATTAAGGTTGTTGATATCGTCAAAATAAGTTGTGAATGTTGGTGTTGAAAGTAATAATGAAATTATTGATATACTTGATCATTTAAGATCGGAAAATTTATCACGATTTGACGAATACGAAACTTTACATAGCGATTTAATAAAGCAAACAAATGATTTAATATAATTTTTTTTTATAAAATAATTTATACAACATTATTACTAGACTCTAGCACGGCCGCATTAGCAATATTCAGCCAATACAACTATATGCTTAAAAACAGTACAAAAGTGGAATAATTTTATGTACATGTTGATATTCCGTGGATAACGTAAAAACTGGAAAAACGATGAATTTGTGTTTTTTATGCTTTTTTCGACAACACTTATGCGTGGTTTGTAGTTAAAATAAAGCAAGAAGCGTACAATAGTACTGATTTTAATAAAATAATACGCAAATTAATAACATTTTAGGAGTGGCTAACAATTTTAAACTGGAATCAAATTATAATGCTTTACTCGCCAAAATAACTTTAAAAAATGGCATGATAAAAAATTTTCATCAGCAACAAGCATAGTGTACTTGAGTGGATTTGCTCGTAAATTATATGGATCGACCGCAGAACAAACCATAAAATATGGCAGTGATTATCCGGTAAATACAACTAACATAAAAACAATTTAATAAATTGCTCCATTGAGTCTGGATCTTACTCACTCCTGGGTAGTAAAGGACACACGATATATATTTTTTCGCATGATTTTCCACCGGGATTGATCATGCATGTTAGTCCACGGCGAGTTATTTATTATCCGCTAAATATTGAAAATCAAATAACAGCTATAAAAACGACAGCTGTATTCGAATAACAATAATGTTAATTAATATTTACACTTACGCGCACAATAGACTTTGTGATTGATTTTTATACAACCTCAGATATAATGAAACAAAAACCTTTTACCGAAGAAAAATTATAATTTGATATTTGGGAAATAAATTAAGTAAAATTATTGAAAATGTTCCGGTAATAGCGGATAAAATTGCACCAATTGCACTTGACGTATCAAACGCTTTTACAACTGGAGCCATATGTTTTTCTCGAAAAGTGTTTTATTACACGGAGATAATGCCGCTGTAGATCTTATAATTTTAAGGACTTTTCTTATAGTTAATGCATCCGCATTAGGTATAGACGCACCAGCTGAAAACGCTAATGTAGATGTTGTAAGAGTCTCGCATAGTGCTGCTTGGAATAATTTTTGTAAAACACCATCAGGTTTAGATGCGAACGATTTTGTAATGTTAGATTAAATCAATAACACAATAGCATAAACAAAATGCACACTACAATCAGGGTTTAATAGAAGAAAAGAACTTACTGCATTATTGCGTCAAATTACAATGATGTTGCCGTTAAGTACAGTATTTGGCTTTTGTCGCGATTATAATTAAGTAATTAAGTATTTCGTGGAGTTAAACATACACTTATTTTAGCTCGTGGATAACAAAAAGACTCCCTGTTTAGGTTAAGAAACTTGCGCTGTGGATGCCACGAATAAAACCATCAATCATTAAAATGTCAGAATTAAATAGTATACTTGATCACGATATAAACAGAATTTATTTTCAGCAACATAAAAATATATAAAACAGCAGTTCCAAATACTACCGACTACATGGTGAATTACAACAACATCAAGCAAACAACTGCCGTGGTAATTATTTGTTGTATTTCAACAGCAAGAGCGACGTGGCAATCAACAGCAAAATGATGCGATATTTGATAAGGCTGATAGAAGACAAATATATGCTAGACTAAATTCGAAGCAATATCCTGAACTACCGATAGAATGTATTTTTGCAGATAACGCTAATGCAAATATTACTCGACCTTACATGAACCTGTTCGACGCTGTACAAAAATATCATGACGCTGGAGATGCATCTCAGATATCAGTAGAGGAATTTCGCACACTGTATCCAATATTTCATTCTGAAGTTAGTAACAAAACGAACGAGCAGTTGATTCGACAAATGATATTAACATTAATTGGACACTCAGAGAAGTTCCAGTAGCGTAATTGTACGTGTACCCGTTGCTGATCATGGTATATTTATTACGATTGATTGGAGACAAAATGACAGTATAAGTTTAATATTATAACTTTAATATACGATGACAAAAGACATGGTAAAAGAAATATATTTAACTGATGGTCAATTTAAAATATTAACGGTTGCTGTTTCTAAACGACGGCAGGTATCACTAAAAATAAAACCCAACACTAAAGGTACTTTAACAAAATTAATGTCAACCAAACTACTAGTAAATAAATAAATATAACCGTGGGAGAGCTTTTGTTTTACATTTAAACGTCATACGAATAACGCAGCGATGGCAAAAGAAAGTGGATTCTTTGGTCAGGAACTATGTGTAATGGCCAGAACGTTAATACCAAAACTTTTAATGATGTTAGGTACATTAGGATCAACAGCTGCGTCGGGGTAGTGTCTGGCGCAGCGAGAAAAGCAATTGAGGGCAGTAGTATTGTTAGCCATGGCATAAAGAAACTTTCAGACGCCGCAACGTTGAAGAATAACCAAAGGAGGATTTATTACAATAGCCCCACTTTTAGTTGGACTAGCGGGAAGTCTACTGCCAAATCCGCTGAACATAGGACGAGGACATTGCCGAAAACACGACCCCATTAAATAACTTTTATATATTTGATAAGCCAATACAAATAAAACATTTCCACCCAGTTTATTCTAAAGATGAACTTGCAGCGATAAAATTCACTTCAGCTGTAGGTTCGTCTGTGATAAATGTATAAGATTTCAACTACGAAATTGGTACACGTTGGGTAGCAGTCAACGCTAAAAATTAGTTTGATTCATTTGTAAATCCTCCAAGACAGGAAATAAAAATATATCAGTAGAACGCCAACGAAAGTAATCAATTATTCCTCCAAACAAGTTCAACCTGTTGGAACGTCTTCTTGTGGATATTATTGTGGAATGTTTATCCGGCAGATGAATAAAAGTATAGATTTTTTAAATTTATTTTACAGCTTGACAAGCATCTTTTTCACGTCAATGATGTAATTGCAATTACTTTTGTCTGAATTGCAAATATAACAATGTCAACATAATGTTTCAAATGTAAAAAGAAAAGCATAAAATATCAATGAAACAAAAGAAAAAAACGGAGAATAACGGTATGATGCTGAAAGATATTTGTGTCATTTGTAGAAAAAGAAAAATTATGTTTTCAATGAAATGGTCCGGAGCTGGATGTACTGAAGTTGTCAGGGGCGTTTAGTAGACAATTGAAAACAAATATTATTAAACATCTGAAAATATATAATGATATGCATGGGAGATTCTGACAGAGATTTATGTCTCAAGCAAAATAAAATTGTCATATACTGTCAACAATGCAACAACAGAGAAATGCTAGTTACAACTATAGATATACATAAAGCAATTGGCAAATGCCAAAACCAAAGGAATTGGGACATTGCCAGGCCATAAATATACTGAACCTTATAATTTGTTACATAAACAACTATATGAAATCGATAATACATTACCAATACAATATCCCTACAATCAAATTGATGCAATAGCCGTGCGCCACAACATTTGCTATCGTGATTACCAGAACTCAAAATCAGACTTCAATACGGTAATGTTGGAATAACTTCGTGATATGAAACCTAAAAGAATTCTAGAAAGTTTGACCAACAGTTGGTGCGGAATTTCATTGAAGCAAACTATAAATTAGGAATGGGAAAGGAATTAAATGATGTTCTTGTAGAGAAGCTGCTTGCATCAGAAATGTACAAAACTAAAAAAAAAATCCGTGACGTAGAGTTATCGCGAATGCCGTTGATGACATCTGGGCAATATATTTAGCTGATTTGTCGAATTCGCCTCAGTTTAGCAATATTAATAAATACCTTTTTAATATCATATATGTTTTATCAAATATGCTTTAAG
The DNA here is from genome assembly GCA_016746295.1 of Potamilus streckersoni. Classification (NCBI taxonomy): domain Eukaryota; kingdom Metazoa; phylum Mollusca; class Bivalvia; order Unionida; family Unionidae; genus Potamilus; species Potamilus streckersoni. The sequence continues at coordinate 2,954,648 of JAEAOA010002352.1, read as the reverse complement.
TTTCCAGTTTCAGATAAAACAGGAAAGTAGTTAACTTAAAACAAATAACAACAACTACAGAAAGAAAACCGAATATAATATGGAATGATCACATAGCCGAAGTTTTCAATTAAACGTTCGGGCAGTTTTTGCTCCAAAATACCATGAAAAATACGCTATTTGCTGGAGAAAATAGTGTTCCTTTGGAAGGGAGATAATACCATTCCATGTTGCTAAAAAATTGTATCTGGATTGTTCAACATAGATTGATAATAATGTACTGTATATTTTCAGACTGTCTAATAAAGCGCTGCTGTAAAATCTGTTAAGTGATTAGTGTGTTCGTTTACTCTGTTAAGTGATTTTTAGGAGTATTGGTCTGTCTGTCTATTTCAATGAAAGAATCAAAAGCCGTACTGAATCTTTACATTGTATATAGGGCTTGGCAGAAACCCACCTATTGATTTGTCAGACCTGCCTATAATGTACACAGCCGCTTTTCGGTTGTTTTTTTTTTTTCTGTAGAAATACACAACAGCTTTCGTTTTTCTGTACAAATAGACGGTAATATATATTATATTTCGGGATTCAATTTATAATAATTTATTTTTTCAAAAATGAAAAATGAAATGCTATTCAAAATTAAGTAAGTGGTAAATATATTGTAATTTCTCAAACATATATAGGTAACTGGATTTCATAGCTCAGTACTGGAATGTTGAATTCTCGTACTTAAGGTCTGTAACTTGGTTTCTATCGCTGTCATATGTCGGTGGGTTTGGTTCTGGGTTACCGAAAAATATTTAACTGGGGGTAGAAGTCCAACAGAAAAACCCACTCTTTTACCATGTAATTACGTGGTAAGTGTAATTTTACACTCAACTCGGGGTTATCGTGGGGGAATGTAAATCCCCTATTTCAGTGTGTGTCGTCTCTTAAGATAAGTTTATGTATGTGTCATCTTTTAGGATGATTTATATATCTCTTAGTATAAGTTTATGTTGTGTCGCCATTAAGATAAGTTTATTTGTATTCGCAATGAACTTGCTAAACGTTGTTCAGCAATCTAGGTGTTCACAAGGGTTTGTGCCGTCCCATACGATTATCAATATACTCACTGGTCTTGTTAGAATGTTGTTTAGCGATCTAGGAGTTCACAAGGGATGTGTTTGTACCTTCTGTATCGTCTAAAATAAACATCAGGATGATGTGAGTTCGCAACTTTGTTATCTCACGATGGGTACTCCATACAAAGGCATTCAAAAAGAATGTCGCCGGACAAAAATGTCTTATAAAGTGCCTGTGGACCATAAGAGAGGTCTATACACTGAAATAGACAGCTGTCTGAGTTTCTAAAATTTCGGTTTCGGATATCAAAGAATTCGCCTGTAGGTATGTCTATGAAAGGGGCACTTAGGACTTTATGAGACTTTACCGCCAGAAGGGACCCCGTAGAATGGTAGACCTATCGTGATCGCTGCTATTTATTTTCAACTTTTAGCTTTAGAAATATCATTATAAAAACAAATATTAACCATATTGTCAATAAATGTCATTGAATCATTTGATCAACCTACTATTCTCATATCATTTACAGATGCGTATAACCATGCTAACCCATATTTTGGTGATAATGGGTACCAACGTTAATAATACAGTCGCTTATTATTTTGGGTTTTATGTCAGTATAGCATGAGGCTGCTCTAATTGAATCAAATCTCTTACAAAATCTGTTTGCTAGATCAAATCCAACATGTCTTACTGAGGATTGATAATAACCCATATTTTTTAATATTTTATTGTTTAAAATAAAATTTTATCTAAATTCCTAAGGTAAATAAATTTTATTTTACTAGTGGTTGGGGTCTCTGATCTAGAATCCTCATTTGGTTTATAATCAGCCTATTACTACATTGAAAAATAATTTTAACACCAAAATAGTTAATCCAACAGGTCCTTGTAGTACTGGTCCGGAAACCGGATTTGGTTTAGGATCAGCCTGTTAGCACACTACTAGTAATTTAATAATTATGGTTGTCATTAGTACTTACCCAACTGGAATGTCCCCAACGATCTGGACATGATAACGTTTGCTAAAGTTCCAGACATATGATGTCACAGTCCCAATGATAACCTTAAAATCGAAAAAATAATTTTCATTGTATCTTGCGAGTTAATAGACTTATGATTTACTTTTCTAACACATTACTTTTCTAGCACCTCACTGGTGGCCATAGAGATTACAGCATCTGTCTTGGATGCAGGTGTTCGCGGGTTCAAAACCCAGGCCGAGTCATTACAAAGACTTATAAAAATGGTATTACAGCTGCTCGCTTGTCGCTCAGCTTTAATATGTTAGCGTTAGGAATGTTTGGCCTGGTGTCAGGATAACATGATTGTGTGGGAGAAGATGCTAAATGTCCGCAAGTATAGTTCCCAGTGCTAGATATCACAATATACTACCACGCTGCAGACATAGTATGACTAAAATTGTTGAAACTGCAATAAAAATCAAAATAACACACACACACACACATACACACACACACACTGAAGGGGTACATTATTCACTAAATAAACTCTTTCCAGTATTCTGTCTATTCCAGATATATATATATATATATATATATATATATATATATATATATATATATATATATATATATATATATATATATATATATATATATATATATATATATATACTATCTTGATCTAATAATTGTTAAGTTTTCATTTGTCTCTTATTTTCTCATATTGATTTACATATCTTGGAAACTTTGACATGATCAGAACTTATTTTCCATGGGGATCCCTAACAGAACCAAATCGAAAGAAAATTCTTTGAGTCTGGAACTTTAGAGATTTATTTATTTCAACAGTATTGCTTTGTGTCTAAAAATTTAGATTTCTTCAACAGTATGAACTTTAAGAAATACATCGAGAGAGGTGACTGATCTAGTTTATATCGGTAGAATACATATCAATAAATACATATTAATAAATACATATTAATAAATACATATTAATAAATACATATTAATAACGGCATGTACTCTTGACTGACTATGACGCTGATACACAATATACTGCTGTCATATGTCATAATCTTCAACATTTTAGTATAGGTCCGTATTTACCTAAGTGAGGCATTATTTAGGATGGTAAAGAAAAATACATTTAAAAAATAAATAATAATATAGCATCCAGCTACTTATTATCCAATCAAATCCGTCAGTTTAATTTCAAACTTAACTGGAGATCCCAAAATAATACGTGTAATTAATGAACACAAAATGTTTATAACTTATTTCAGTCCTTATGTGCTACCCGGAATAAAAAAATCGCTCTTTGTTCTATGGAAACTACACTCTTTAACTTTTAATTAATCTTTAATTTGTATGTATGTATGTATGTATGTATGTATGTATGTATGTATGTATGTATGTATGTATGTATGTATGTATGTATGTATGTATGTATGTATGTATGTATGTATGTATGTATGCATGCATGTATGTATTATTATTATTATTATTATTATTATTATTATTATTATTATTATTATTATTATTATTATTATTATTATTATCATCATCATCATCGTCATCATCATCATTATTATTATTATTATTATTATTATTATTATTATTATTATTATTATTATTATTAATATTATTATTTTTATTATTATTATTATTATTAATAAAGACTTACCACAAGAAGTTCAATTGGAATCGGTACTTTCAACTTTTTCTTGAATCTTTGGTTGACTTGCTCTTTTACAATATACAAAAGCGCCATGCATATGATGGAAATGACGAGTGTTGGTATGTTAGTCTGTACAATACTTTGGAAGATATATTTGTATGTCTGAAAGGCAAAGTAGGAATTAAATTGATTACGCGCTCCAGTTCGCCAACCCCATTATCGCAAGTCACGAAAGACTACTACCTTACTTTATCACATTAGCTGTGTGCAGAAATGTCTTCGTATCTCATTCATTTGCAATAATCTGCTTAAAACAGAAACTGCAACCGCGAGTAAAACCATATACTTTCACGATATCTGAATGGGCCAATCACAGTTTCTCTTCCAAACGCGATTGATAATACAGGCACTTTCATTCTTGTGTTGGAGATTGCTAAATTGATTTTTGATAAGCTACTTTTGCTTATGCGAATCGAAATATCTCCGCACAGGCAGTCACAGGTGAAAAGGAATGTTGCGGATTATCTTATATGGCTTGTGACGATGCAGTGATTACGTCACCCAATTGAAATCATTTTATTAACATGCATTTAGATTTTACATCCCGATCTTCATTTCTTTCTCTCGTCTTATACAACCTCTTGATAAAAAAAGTACTTAACAGATTAAGGAACAATAACTGTTTGGTAAGAGACAAGTATTTACTTACCGTGTATAACCGTGTGAAACGTGAATACAATTATAAACAAAAAAGCTCCTGATTTGCTACTGAAATAATCTCTGGCAGATCAATATTATCTACGTTATATCTTGACAGAATAAGTAGAACGAGCAACATGGATCTTCGACGTCATTTATCAGTAGAATTTCAGGCTCTTATCTCATAAACTTTCCTTCAAAATTTTTTAGTAATACATATTACATCAGTCTAGAAAACTTTACTTGTAATAAACAGATGCGGCTTTTTCAATGATCAGAATTTGTATGGGTTAAGAACTGGGGTTGAATATAGGCGTAGGAAGGAGATGCCTGAGCGTGAATATCACATACAGACTTTGTCTCAGCCAATCAGAAATTAATTTAATTTTGGTAATGTCAATTTTGATTGGCGCTAAATGAAAACTAAATGGAAAATTCAACTTAAGAGTTTTATCATCGCCAGGTTCTGGATCTATGGTGCTGGTAGTAGTGTGCTGTCTGCTTAGGTTTAGCAAAAGAGCGACGCTATAATATACCCTTCCACATTCCCTCAGCGTCATTCTGTCCTTGTAACGGTATTTGAACGCCAAATGTGGTGAAGGAAAGGTAAAATAATAAAGCAATGACTACATTTTACGTTTTAAATAATTATGATGGTATGCGTTAGAATGGATAAGAATCAATCAACATTAATAAATATTTCATGTTGATGAATGTAGGCCTACCCTTCACAAGTCAAACAAACTTCATATATAGCTCTGTGTGTGTGTCTGTGTGTGTGTGTATGTGTGTGCGTGTGTGTGTGTGATAGATCGGGGCAGACGGTGTTGGAAGAAAGAGAAGAAAAAAACGTATGTTATCGTTGAATTTGGTAATGTATATTCTGCATTTGGTTGTTCCCTTACATTGATAATTTGAAATAGTCCATCCGCTCTTGGTATTTTTATTCCCAAAAGGGTCTTGACTTGGCTAGTAGCTACGTAAACTGCCGTGCCTGTTGTAAATCCCCCAACTAAAGCGTCAGATATGTACGTTGTTACAAACCCAAGGCGCAATAATCCCAATGCAAACTGCAAAAAAAAAGGCAAAATTAAAACTCTATTCAATTTCAAATACCATAGTGGCTCCGAGGTTTGCATGACCAAAATGATATAGATTCTAATCTTGCCCCTGCGAGATTTGATATTCTCCAAATTTATTAAACGTGAATCGTAAGCTTAATCTCAAAATCCAAAATCTTGAATATTCTGTATCTAGAATCATATCAAAGTTAGACTTGTATATCATTGAAGGTATTCCTCACCAGAGTTACTTCCCATTAAATACAAAATTGAATGTTACTAGATGTATTCCGAATATTTTATCCAACTGAATATCCAGCGCTTACGCTAGGAACTTAAACTCAAGTTTAACTGGAAAGACTGAAGCTTTTTACGTCATGAGACCTAGATTATACTGAAAATATGCAAATGAAACTTTCGCCATCTTTTCAATATTGTTTTGCTTTTCGTAAAGCATGCCTAATTTCATGTGTAACTAATACTCAAAGAATAGTATCTATTTTTGGGAATGTAAGTTTTGAGCTTCAATTTCTTGTTTCTTGCTGAAATCTTTCGAGTATAATGACCTGGAAATCATACAAGTTCTGAAAGTTAGTGTCCGCGAGCAATATTATTTCAGCCAATCAAAAAAACTTTACATTAACAATGTCCCGTTTCAATGGTTTAGACTCAAGTTTTGAAATCTGTCATCATCAAACCATAATCAGAGGTGTGTCTGCATAATATAACGTCTCATGTATCGTTGTGCAGTTTAGCATCAATCAATCAAACAATCAATCAATCCACATACTAAGAATATTACGAAAGAGACGGAATTCAGTTATGAGAATAAGAAATGTACTTGACCGCTAGTCTATTGAAATCCAGTTCTACACATTTGCAAATCAGATGCTCTTACTCAATAAATTCATTCACGTGATTTTAATGTACATACTGGCCAGTCAGAATAGATATTTGTCAGTCATATTTGCGTTATGTTAGACAAAATAGATGTTGGTGAGTCAACATAAGTGTTGATGAGTTGCTAAGACTATTAGCAATCAAAATAGGCGTTGTTGAGTCAAAAAAAGTGTTGGTGAGTTGCAAAGCCTATTGGCAATCAAAATAGGTGTTGGCGAGTCAAGACAAGTGTTGGTGAGTTGCAAAGTCTTATTGGCAATCACAATAGTTGTTCATCAGTAGGAACAGGAATTTTTCTGTAAAAATCAAAATACGCTTTTCTCACTTTCTAAAATGACATCTAAATTCTCCCTCGACACCCATAGTGGAATCTCTCTCTCTCTCTCTCTCTCTCTCTCTCTCTCTCTCTCTCTCTCTCTCTCTCTCTCTCTCTCTCTCTCTCTCTCTCTCTCTCTCTCTCTCTCTCTCTCTCTATCTATCTATCTATATATATATATATATATATATATATATATATATATATATATATATATATATATATATATATATACCTGTGTACAGCCAACAAGAAAGGTAAGAGACATTGCTATTCCAATTTTAATGTCATCAGGAAGTGCAGCATCATCAACCGTGCTCTCGACCGACCCCACGGTGTGATTGGTGTTTGTGCTGTTGTTAGATAACTTATTGACGACCGTATTACTTTTGTACACATCCTCAATCCTTGCGATGACAGCTCCAGTCAACAGACTGATCACAGCAACAGTCCCTGTTGGAAAATACACGTACAAATAAACACACATACACATACACACACACTCACACACACACACACACTCATATATATATATATATATATATATATATATATATATATATATATATATATATATATATATATAGTCATAATTATAATAATTATAATTATAATTATAGTTATTTAGTTTAGAAAGATAACATCTAATATGTAAATTATCCCTATAAGAATTTAGCAAAATACAGCCAGTGAATTTGACACCCTCAATACGATATGAAAACATTCTTAAGAATGCTCAATGAAGCTAGTTTTAAAAAGCCCGAAGGAAACAACAACAAAAAAAAAATGGTAGGAATACCCCTTCCGTTAATTCTTACCTGTTGAGACATGCCTGGAAGTTCCAAGTAAGAAGTATATCAGCACCGGAAAAAAAGACACATATAGACCAACAACAGGAGGTAATTCTGCCAACATAGCATACGCCATGCCTGCAAATAATAATAATAATAATAATAATAATAATAATAATAATAATAATAATAATAATAATAATAATAATAATAATAATAATAATATGATGATGATGATGATGATGATGATGATGGTGCTGCTGCTGATGATAAAAGCAAGATAATGATCAAGATGAAAAGATAAAAAGCAAAATTCATTTGAAATCTGCCGTTGTCGTCTTGTAGAGAAATTAGCTTGGTATTCATGGTGCATAGCAACCGAGTTCATGAATATCTCTGTATAGAATTCTAATTTTCAGCACAATAAAGCTAAGCAAGTTGTTTGATTAGAAATATTTGTAAGAGAGACTATAACTTTACCATGTTAAAATGATCACTACCTTAGTTTTTTTTTTCTCATTATAAATCTGCGTATATGTTTTTTTTAATCCAGTACTAATTAGAAGAATTAATTTGTTGAAACGAAAATAGGTCGGTTTATAAAGCATAGACCTATCATTTATTACGTGGAATAGAATTTCCGGATTTATGACACTCAGAGTCCACAAAGATGGTGTTTGGTCCTGAAAAATATATCTCAGAAACTCAGAACACTTACAATCAAGCTTAGGTTGAGTTTTATCAGTGCAAAAATTCAGACTGCCCAATGAGTGACGGGGTTCTTGTAGAGAAATGGAATCAGGAAGGTTTGATAATTGTATCCCGAGGACGTACAATACTGATAATCAAATGATGTTCATGATTATCGCTCCGATAATCTATTGGTTAGAATTTCCGATTTGGATGCGGGAGGTAGCGGGTTCAATCCCCATCCTAGTTGTACCAAAGTCTTATAAAATGGTACTAACAACTGATTCGCCAGGCGCTCAGCAATTAAGAGATTAGTATTAGGACAGGTTGGCCTAGTGTCGGGATGATATGCCCGGGAAGGACATCTTGCTATGAACTGCCATACTGCAGACGTCGTATCGATATGACTGAAAAATAGATCAGGCTACGCTAAAAACCAACACACACACACACATACACACACACATACACATACACACTTTTCATGATTCGTGCATATTAATCCGCAAGCCGAATCTGTTTCAAATTAAGTGATCGTTAACAGTTATTCTGATGAGTTTATTTGTAAATATGAACATAGACTCCGCCAAAGGTGACAAAAATAGAACTCAGAATATCACGCTTTCCACCAAATTAAAGTGCAAGATTAATCAGACAATGAGCTATGAAACACTAAAATTAGCGTCACCCGGTGCATCATCAACCTCAACCTTCCAAAATCCTTTTATATAAAATCTAGATACGATTGAAAAGAGGCACTGTGCGAAAATAAAAGGATGGGTGTATATTACACTCAGTCTGTAACTAACTCAAGACATTGAACGCTGACAATCTCTGCAATTTGTAACAAGCCGCATACCCAAATTGGCTCAAATACAGTAATAATTTAACAAACTGTTGTGTAGAAGCTAACGTTTGAGGGTAGATCGTCTGTCATTCAAGGACCTTAAGTCTTCTGAAGGATGACGTAGAATACCGATAATTGAAATCAACATATGCATTAGAAATATAAATCTGTAAAGTAGACTTTACTGAAATGCATTAGCAAATAAAGGTGTTAAAGTAAGGAAATGAGAGTTGTACGGACGGACAGAAGGAGGTACGAATGTTGGGACAAACAGAAAAGGCCCAATTAAAACATCCCCGTTTTCTAACAAAAGCAGGGAAACAAAACGAAGTAGCAGCGATTAAAAGCATGTTAACTCGTCAAATTGACGAAAAGATTAGCATCTCGTATAATTTTGCTGGCAGACAATGGTAATAAATACGGCAATAACAACAATTACTACTACGGCAGCAAAAAAAGAAATTTCAAAATGAAACAATAATATAGTAGCAGTAGTAGTAGTAGTAGTAGTAGTAGTAGTAGTAGTAGTAGTAGTAGATGCATTTTAAAACAATAAAACCATAAAATAATAGCATTACCTTGTGGTAGTTGCATGATCCCGACCGTCACTCCACATATAATATCATTAGGAAGATATTCTTTGACCTTGTACTTCCTTAGCACCTTGTAACATGGCACAATTGTATCTATAATTCTATTGCATCTGTCTTTTGAACACGAACAGCATTTGTTGCACTGGTTACTGAAAACATCTCTCAATGATGAGCCTTTCTTTGGAAGGAGGAAGTCCCTTCTAAATTTTGCCTCGGTATTTGACGGATCCTGATTTGAAAATGATGGCGTTCCATTGTGAATAAAAGCTGGACTATCGATCTCATTGACATTTCTCTTGCTTAGAGATCTCTGGAAAGCCGGATTATCCACACCTGTTCCTTGTTGGTCGCCATCGGGCACTGTCACCATAACGTCACTAAATTCAATCTCACTTGATGAGCAAGGCTGAAAAGAATTTAAAAAATACATGGAAAGCAATATTAATCAAGTGAGCTCAAAACTCATTTAGGTAGAAAAAAGGTAAGTATTGTTTTATATTACGTGCCGGGATGGCATTATTAGACATAATTGCTCCAAAGTTTTTCTCAGCCTCACTTATCGAAAATGTAGTCTTTCTTCGAATGAAAATACGAAATAACTTAGCCTGTCACATGTTAGTCCTGGCGCGGTCCAGCTTGGAGGAGGAGGAAGACAGTTGTTTTAATTTAGGACTCTCGACCAAAAGGTTAGGGTTAGAATCTTGGAACATTTCAGGCATATTGTTCAAAGATATCGTGTCTCGACAAAACACTTGATTTTTTTTTTACTCTGAACCATATAACCATCATGATATATGTGATGTCATTGTCCTGGATAAGGTACCTGCAGATTATTAATACAACTTACTTACTTTGGTTGCATATTAAGATTCCTTCAAGTTTATATATCGTGCATCAGTTGTTTAACTCGGTCCGCATCATTTTTATTAAATCCATTGTTGGAATTTATGCGTACATGCTTGGTGTCAGATTTAATAAATTTTAATCACAAAAAACCCCATCTTATTCATATAATTACATAGTTTGTTCATTACAAACCGCTCATGTGGCCTAGTGGTGAGAGCGTAAGCGTCGGATGCGGGAGGTCGTTGGTTCGATCCCCGTTCAAGTCATACGAAAGACATAAAAATGGTATTACAGCTGCCTTGCTTGACGCTTAACATTAAGAGGTTAGTGTTAGGACTGGTCGGCCTGGTGTCAGGATAATGTGACTGGGCGGGACATCATGCTACATGTCTGTGGCATGATGCCCCAGTGCTAGACATCATTATAAACTGCCACACTGCAGACATCATAGCGATATGACTGAAAAAAAAATGTTAAAACTACGTTAAAGATCATAATCACATCACTGTTCATTACAATCTTACATCAACCCAGATCATCCTGTTACAGCCTGGATCATTAACTTTTATTTTTCATTATTTTCAATTCACTGATGTCCTGAGTTTATAAGTAGTTCATAGTGCAATTGTACTCGAATTTATTGTACTATTCCAATATAAATACACAAATATTTGAAGATATCCTTTACTTACAGAATGGACAAATCATTCAAAAGAGTTGTGGTTTTATCAATGCCTATAGTATTCAACTCTTCATGTGCATATCTCCTGCTCATCTAGACACGAATTATTCATATTAAATACGTTGAAACCAATCCATTACCATTGTATTAATCAAAATAAGCATAAATGCACACAAATTCGAATGTCAAGAAGTTGAGTTAGCACTGCAAAAATCATAAATGTACGTTTTTTCTTATGGATTAGTAGTACAAATATATTTTTCAGTGTGTGTGTGTGTATGTATGTGTGTCTTAGATTTAGATTTTCCAAGTAGCTTTCAGGCCCGACCATAGGATGTGCGAGACCCAAGCAGAGAAATGCATAGCTCAAGGGGTTGCCTCGTAGGCTTTGCCTTTGAGCCGGGACTGGTAGCTTTAACACTTTTCTCCGTCATATTGTTACGATGTCTGTAGTGTGGTAGTTTATAGTTACGTCTGGTACTAGGGCGACATGCCGCAGACATGTAGCATAATGCCTCACTGTCACGTTATCCTGACACTAGGCTGACCAGTCCTAACACTAGCTTCTTATTACTGAGTGCCGATTGAGATATTTTATAAGTCTTTGGTATGACTTGACTGGATCGAACCCGCAACCTCACGCAACCGAGGTGGACAGTCAAACGGCAAAGGCCACCGGAGCGGTCATCATTGTTTTGTATAATTGCTTCAGAAAACATTCATGTGCAGTTTTTCTTCACATAATCTTTACTTTAAAAGTCAGCTTGTTTTCTATATCTCATTAAGCTGCTGTAAATGCTAAGATTATTACGTATATATTTAATAATATGTTTATTTATAGTGCAATTCATTGAAACTTTCATCATAAATTGACAAATAAAAATGGCAAGAGATATTTATCTTTACAAGCACATAATAAGGATACTTATTTAAAAGTGTTATGATTCGGATAGATATACTTAGATCTTCAGATCGATTGAGAAAGTGCAAGATTGATACGAATCATTTTGTAATGAAAAAGCAGTAATTTATTCTGTATTTATTCTATGAATGTATTGAAGTTCAATTTTGTTGCACACGGTTGTCTTTCTGACTGTTTAATAGATTATTGTCTGTGCATAGAGTTGAACTTTATAAACCATAAATTTCATTACAAACAGACAAGCTAAAATTTAATTATTTATCCTGCTTTATTACTTGCAGAGAAATAAGCCTATAAATGAAGCATGACAACTAAAATACCATTTTTATATTTTCATTTTCTAAATAGGAGGTATAGACCGATTAAGTAGGTGGCTTATTAAACACTGATGGACAAAATTACTAATGGCCTATGTTTGAAATAGGCAATACATAAATAATACAAGATAGATAGCTATATGGCTTATAAGAATATAATTGAATTACTCCATCTTCATCAATATTTCATTCATAATTGGCAAAGTTTATCAAAAGAGGTCTTTTTCTTTATTTGATTGAAGTAAATTAATAGTGTGTGTGTGTGTGTGTGTGTGTGTGTGTGTGTGTGTGTGTGTGTGTGTGTATACTACTGTATGTTTCAAGTGGAAATTATGTGTTCATGATCATCGAAGACCGATTTGTATTCATGCCGACTTTGTTCAACTGAATTTTCCAAACATTGTTATTCTTTCTAATCAGGAAATTACATCACAATATCTACATACAAACATTTTTATTGGTGTTATATTCAACCAGGACATTACGTTACGGACAAGTCCTATGTGGTATTTTTTTAACCAGGACATTACGTCATGGACAAGTGGTAGATGGTATTTTTTTAACCAGGACATTACGTTACGGACAAGTGGTATGTGGTATTTAAACCACGACATTAATTCACGGAAAAGTGGTATGTGGTATTTTTTTTAACCAGGACATTATGTTATGGACAAGTTGTATGTGGTATTTTTTTAACCAGGACATAACTGCATAAACACTACAGTAAATGTGGAATTTTTTAAACAAGAAATTTCGTCTCTGAATACGTTGGCAATATGTTTTATTTTTATAGTGCAATTTAAACCAGGATGGCAAATACAACACCTACTATTATTTCTAACCAGGATAAACGACCGAAATAAGCGAGAAGCTATCCCACAGAATTAATATACGGTATTTTATCTTGTTTTTGGAACATAAAATGCTATTTTCTCCGAAATGTAGTCACAAAACTGGTTTAGAAACTAGAATCTGAAATTCATTTTTATATTTCAAATGGTAAAAATTTACCAGTCCTACCTGACAAGTTGATACATAACGCAATAAAATAAGTATTAACGTTTCTACTGCTGAACTAATACACAGACTTTTGCATACAGGTCAAGACAGATTTTAATTTGTTCACTATTTATGAAAATAAGGTAACAAATAAACTTTTCTCCGTAAGCCAAGAAAATACCTCGACCATTCCAAATGTCGATATAGTCTGTAGCAGCCCTTATCGTTACGCTTCGTTAAGTAATAGGTGTCAGAGATTATGGTTGATATTCAAAATATCTCGGGAAAATGCTTTGAAAATCGATAAATTATTAAACCATGAAACACAAAACATGCGCTCAACACCATGGCATACACTTAAATGAAATATTACATCAATGCAAAATCTGGACAACATGTCGCCTAATGGAGGTTCGTCTATGGTCTATTTGCCAAAAATTCCTTATCTATTATTGTTTCCTATATTAGTTTTATTTTTGAAATATATATTTAAGTTCGAAAGGTGAGTATTGATTCCAGATTCGTGTACTTCTGAATGATTTAGACTATACTGAGATGGAGCTTGAAATGCATCTTGTGACGTCAATAAAGCATGACAAAAAAATCACGTGATGTAATTGGTTTATGTATTTATTTATTTTTTTAGTGAAAATCAACAATTGCTGTACTAACTAATTTGCATATAACTAGTTTGTGTGTAAACATCCGTGATGGGGACGGACTTGAGTAAGTCTATATGACCAGAATAAAAAATTCAGTGTTGTGTGCATGCAAATAGGTATATCAGGACAGACTGCGTCCCATATTTATTAGCCGCTGGTATGATCTGTGTAGTGTCTCGAATGTTTCCAAGGAAACAGCGAACATTCCAGTAGTATTAAAATAGCATCCAATGCGAATTTCGTTTCAATTTTGACGTAAAAGCATTGTATTTGTTTTGAAATTGTAATGTATTTCATGAGAGTCCCAAGTTCCATCTGCTTTATTCGACTGTGGTAATCCATCCGCAATACACAATTAAAAAATATCTTATTATATATTATACTTTTATTACAACAATGACGTTGGATAATATATCCCAACCGAAGGAAATATGTTTAGAGACTCCTAGCTAAACCTATGCGGGTTTTTTTTTTTTTTTTTTTTTTTTTTTTTGTCATTTGCATTAGAGTAAGTTTTAACCAGTTGTAACCACCATGAAACTAGAACAGTAGAATAAGAATTTCATCAAAATAATTTTTTTCAGATTAGTATGTTACATATTTTACAAGAATGCATCGATTGTCATTTCTTTGCAAGCTTCAATTTCTTGCCCCTTGACTACGTTTTCAATGAGGATTTTCTACTTATTGTGCGACAAATACTCGAATATCGAAGAGATCCATTGTAGACAACCGACGTGAATTTTTTCGCGTAACATCTCCGAAACCTATTCATTGTGAAACCATCATGCTGTATATATCCACACATTTGTTTGTAATGATAAATACTTGAGTATATACATTTAATTAGAAAAAGCAACTTGCTGTTATCCTTTTCTATGCCTAATTTACATTCCACTTGACGTATTTTTACTTTATTGTGTGAAGTACGTGAAGACATTCACTGTCGAAAACTGACGGTGAAGTTTTAGCACATTATAGCTCCCATGCCTAATGCATTGTGAAACCATCGTGCTGTATACATCCACATATTTATATGTAATACTTGATGTTTGTTAGCAGATAGATTTAGGGAAAACATTTCCTTTCTTCCAGATTATTTTATCTTTTCAAGCGGCAACACAGGATATCACGAACAACGTATATACAATGGTGTGGTGTTGTATTAGAATTAAGGCAACGGACTTAAAAGTGCAAACAGTCAAGGTATTTCTGATTACCGGTCCAAGCATTAATGAATGCATTATCAAGAAATTACCATATGTCAACAGCCAGGGAATTAATACCAGGAGTTTGTTATAATACGTTATACGAAATCTTTTGAAATGGCGCAAAAACATAACGCAGATGTTTGATGCAAAAACAGATAGCGTACTGAGGAATATCAACGCACTTGTAATTATACAAAGTATAAATAAAATCCATCAATAAGATTATTTATTGGAATTTTAACAACACTTTCAATATTTAATGTACCATTCTAAATGATACACTCATTGGCAGCACGAGTAATTGTTTGAAGTCCCAAGCGGCCGTAATCTTTTTAGCACACCTGCCTAGTTGCCTATGAGCGTTTTTCTTTACTGTCGCCATACATTGCTACAAATAACGAATTTTAATTAACTGTTAACTGCCAACAATCCACCTCTCCCTCCCCCCACTTAAAAATAATAGCTTTGTGAAGAATTGTCTTCGTTACGGTTAGGTAATGATGAAATGCTATGACAAATGCTTCCGTCTGAAACAACCACCACCATCCACGCACACCATGTCTTAACTTATCATACAAGTTACTAAAATGGACAATGACTTTGTATTGCTTCATTGTAAACAGTAAAACTCAGCTTAAAAACTTAAGCCTTTGTTCACCCAAAAGATGGTGAAAAACTAACACAGCAGATGGAAAGTAGTACCTTTAGGTATCTTTAAGTACAGTACTGTAAGTACAGTAGTATCTAGAGATTTCCAAAGTTGAAAAATGTCTTCTTGTTCCTCTGAGAACAATATATGTCGAAGTATCCAATGCAATTTTATCTAAAAAAGCAAATTACTTTTTGTGATAAATTTATACTATTTGTCTTTTGCCTCTCTTTAAATGATCATTTCCTACATCTTAGTTACATTCGACGTAACTGTTACAGCCTTCATTTTGCGAAAAATACTTTGAGAGACCTACTGTCGATCATAGCTTTCGATTAAGGATTACACGTATCAGCTCACAAACGTAAGCAATATTTAACCATTTGCTATATACCTCCGAACATTTCTTTGTAAAAATCGATGTTTAATAGCATACATTTTGTTAGAAAACGTAACTTCTTTTTGTCCAGTTTACCTTACCGTTTCACGATACGACAAAGGATATCAATGTATAATTAGGGGAAATGACGTTAGAATTACAACTAATGAACTTGCTCTGAAAAGAAAATCATCTCAGCTCTTATTCCTTAGGTCAAATAATACTATTAATTCATCGATGAGCTTATAACAGTGCTGTTGTTATGAATGAAAAATTGGGACAGCCAACTCTTTGCCAATGGATAGATTTAAAATATTGTTCCCGCCCTTCTTGAGCGGAAAACAATTTGAAAAGCTCCAACTGTCAAAATCGTTTACTTTTGGCTTAAATGTATATTTGAGGCAGTCCAACTGTACATTACTAAATGTTCACCGAGGCAGCAGTGTGTGATTATGGAAAATAAATGGTCTTTGTCTTAATAAATCTTATGAGTTTTGTACCATTGTACCACAGTGTATTAAAAAATATCTGAATCAACAGTATCAGCGACAGTCATTCCGATAACGTGTCCAAAAATCATAGAATGTATTGTCAAGGAAAATTGATACATGCAAACAACCAAGGTACTGAAATGCCTTTTAAGTACGCTTTGGAAATGGAGTAAAATCTCATCTCAGATATTTGATGGATAAAACCAAGAATGTTGTTGAGGAATACGATCACCTTTATAATTTTATATGGTATCTTTACAACCTATTGATGCAAGTTACTACCATGTGTACAAACTTTGTACCGCAGCGTGCTGAGCAGTGAAATTCTTATTAGAAACTTAAACCTTTCTTCATCCAACCGATGATGATATAATACCTAAGTAGAAGGACAATTGCATTTAGGTTCCAAACCTTGAACATCTTGGCTATTTATGTTGATTCTCCTTACTTTAAGAAAAACAAATGTCTAAGTATCCAATGAAATTTTATCCACAGAAGCAAATTGCTCTTTTCATAATTGTATATTATTCGTACTCTGTGTATTTTCAAAAAAAAAATGAATTAATTAGCATAACTCTACATATATTATCATTTCCTACAACTATTTTTCATTCCGCTTGACCTATTTTCACTTTATTAGGCGACAAATACTTGGAGGTGGCCACTATTGCTAAGCGATGGTGACCTTTTGCGTGTAACAGTACCCAAAGCAATATGAAACTATGATGTTGTATACATCAATATGTTTGTTTTTCAAAGCTGATATTTGCCTGAATACATTCTTTTTGAAAACAAACAACATTTGTTTTTTTTTCAAGTGTGGTGGACCTTTTCAAAAAGCCATGTAGAATACCAAGAACAAAGTAGATTTTGGTGTACTGTTCTATTAGAATTATAACTATCGAACTTGTATGAAAATATCAGCCACCTATCTTCTTGTTTGCCAGAATAATTAATTATGAGAAAGAAAATGTCGAAGAAGCAGTTAAATGTGTTGTTGCTACAATTACAGAATAAAGACATCTAACTCTTTGACAATTAAATGGTCTTACTGTATTCAAACTCATATTCCCTCTTCTTCAATTCTACATAGCATTCTCACCTTCCCCATTATATAATTCCCTCTCTTGCTTGCGGTTTGGTTTTAAAGCATGTCGACGGGTGGAAATCAGGCACTCATGTAGACAAGTATTTGATCTAATACAAGAAGTCATTTTAATGTTTGACGTCTGGTTGGAAATTATTAATAGATGTATCAATTGGAAGAATTAGATGTATCAATTTGTATTCAGAAGATATATGCACGGATCACCAAAGGAGAGTTTGCAATTTATTTTTTAAAAAAAATCATGGATCACGAAAACAGGGGCTGGCTTTGACGGAAGCTATTACAGATCACCAAAAGAGGAGTTGACGTTCACGGAAAATATGCACGGATCACCATTAGAGGAGTTGGCTTTCACGGTAACTATGCACGGATCACCATTAGAGGAGTTGACGTTCACCGAAACTAAGCACGGATCACCATTAGAGGAGTTGACGTTCACGGAAACTATGCACGGATCACCATTAGAGGAGTTGGCTTTCACGGAAACTATGCACGGATCACAATTAGAGGAGTTGACGTTCACGGAAACTATGCACGAATCACCATTAGAGGAGTTGGCTTTCACGGAAACTATGCACGGATCACCATTAGAGGAGTTGACGTTCACAGAAACTATGCACGGATCACCAAAAGAGGAGTTGACGTTCACGGAAACTATGCACGGATCACCATTAGAGGAGTTGGCTTTCACGGAAACTATGCACTGATCACCATTAGAGGAGTTGACGTTCACGGAAACTATGCACGGATCACCATTAGAGGAGTTGACGTTCACGGAAACTATGCACTGATCACCATTAGAGGAGTTGACGTTCACGGAAACTATGCACGGATCACCATTAGAGAAGTTGGCTATCACGGAAAGTATGTATAGATCATCAGAGGAGCGATTGGCCTTGATTGAAAACACATAGATGTGATCCCAATGCACATCGTTGGTAAAATATAGTAATACCAAAAACGTGTGTTCACTTATCATTAGTCGTCACTAGCTAAAATATGTGTTCCAATCACATTTTGAAACTTACACGTGTTGGCGCTGAAAACATAGATATGAACTTGCTTTACACAGTTTAAACACTCACATACTATTTTACAGCTTCGAACGAAACTTTTTCCATTTTTGTTTCAAATTTCTGTTTCTAATTTGAAATGTTAGTAAATTCTCCTAATTTGCTTAGTAATAATGTGGGGTTTGGTTTTACCAAAACATCTTTTCGTAAGAGTATTGGTGGAGAGTATTGGTAAGGGGAGTATTGGTAAGGGGAGTATAGGTAAGGGGAGTATTGGTAAGGGGAGTATAGGCAAGGGGAGTATATGTAAGGGGAGTATTGGTAAGGGAAGTATTGGAATGGGGAGTATAGGTAAGGGGTGTATTGGTAAGAGGAATATAGGTAAGGGGAGTATAGGTAAGGGGAGTATTGGTAAGGGGAGTATTGGTAAGGGGAGTATTGGTAAGGGGAGTATTGGTAAGGGGAGTATTGGTAAGGGGAGTATAGGTAAGGGGAGTATTGGTAAGGGGAGTATTGGTAAGGGGAGTATAGGTAAGGGGAGTATATGTAAGGGGAGTATTGGTAAGGGAAGTATTGGAAAGGGGAGTATAGGTAAGGGGAGTATTGGTAAGGGGAGTATAGGTAAGGGGAGTATAGGTAAGGGGAGTATTGGTAAGGGGAGTATTGGTAAGGGGAGTATTGGTAAGGGGAGTATTGGTAAGGGGAGTATAGGTAAGGGGAGTATTGGTAAGGGGAGTATTGGTTCTAGATTCGTGTACTTCTGAATGATTTAGACTATACTGAAATGAAGCTTGAAATGCATCTTGTGACGTCAATGAAGCATGACAAACATTACCTAATGTAATTGGTTTCTATATTAATTTTTAGAGAATATCAACAATTGCTGTACTAAGTAATTTGCGTATAACGAGTTTATGTGTCCACAACCCTGATGGGGAAGGACTTCATTAAGTCTATATGCCCAGAATAAAAAATTCAGTGTTGGATGCATGCAAATAGGTATATCAGGACAGACTGCGTCCCATATTTCTTAACCGCTGGTATGATCTGTGAAGTATCTCGAATGTTTCCAAGGAAACGACGAACGTTACAGTTGTATTAGAATAGCATAATGTGAATAATGTACATGGTGTTTCTTGGACGCAAATTCGAATAAATGCGAATAAATTAAAAGCATTTGCTGTGTATAACAATAGCTGACTCTATCTGCTGAGCAGTGAAATTCTTATTAGAAACTTAAATCTTTCTTCATCCAACCGATGATGATATAATACCTAAGTAGATGGACAAGTACACTTAGGTTTCCAAGGTCGAGCATCTTGGCAATTTCTGTTGCTTCTCCTTACTTTAATAAGAACAAATGTCTAAGTATCCAATGAAATTTTATCCACAGAAGCAATGTGATCTTTTCATAATAGTACATTATTTTATGCTGTGTATTTTCGAAAAAATGAATTAATTAGCATAACTCAACATATATTATCCTTTCCTAAACCTAATTTTCATTCCGCTTGACCTATTTTCACTTTATTAGGCGAAAAATACTTGGAGGTGGCCACTATCGCTAAGCGATGGTGACCTTTTGCGTGTACAGCACCCAAAGCAATATGAAACCATGATGTTGTATACATCAACACATTATTTTTTCAGAGCTGATGCTTGCTTGAATACATTCTTTTTGAAAACAAACAACACTTGTTTTTGTCAAGTGCGGTTGACCTTTTCAAGAAGCCATGTAGAATATCAAGAACAATGTAGATTTTGGCGTAGTGTTGTATTAGAATTATAACTATTGAACTTGTATAAAAATATCAGACACCTCTGTTCTTGCTCGCCAATTTAATTAATATGGTGAGAAAGAAAATGTTGAAGAAGGAGCTAAATTTGTTGTTGCTAGAATTACAAAATAAAGACATCTAACTCTTTGACAATTAAATGGTCTTACTGTATTCAAACTCATATTCCCTCTTCATCTATTCTACATAGCATTCCCCATTCTATAATCCCATCTCTTGCCTGCGGTTTGGCTTTAAAGCATGTCGAAGAGTGGAAATCAGCCACGCATGTAGACAAGTATTTGATCTAATATTAGGAGTCATTTTAATGTTTGACGTCTGGTTGAAAATTATTAATAGATGTATCAAATAGAAGTATTAGATGTATCAATATGTACGCAGAAGATATATGCACGGATCACCAAAACAGAGGTTGGAATTTATGTAAACAAATTCATGGATCATCAAAAGAGGAGCTGGCTTTGACGTAAGTTATTTACAGATCACCAAAAGAAGGCGTTAACGGAAACTATGCACGTATTACCATTAGAGGAGTTGGCTTTCACAGAAACTATTCACGGATCACCATTAGAGGAGTTGGCCTCATGGAAACTATGCACGGATCACCATTAGAATAATTGGCTTTCACGGAAACTATGCACGGATCACAATTAGAGGAGTTGGCTTTCACGGAAAGTATGAAGAAAACATGTGATTATTTGGGACGACATACTTTTTGTACCGATATCAAACACTGTTTTGTACAGCCTTAACTAAATTGGCTTCCGTTTTCCGTTACACTGCATTAATAATGTTGTCTTAATAAAAATGATTGCATAACACAATATAATTTAATTAGTTAAAACCTAATCAAGGACTTTAATCTTAAATTTCTAATAATTTCTAATTTATATTAATTTGTCATCTTGAAGAACAAATAATTCTCTGAGAGAGAGAGAGAGAGAGAGAGAGAGAGAGAGAGAGAGAGAGAGAGAGAGAGAGAGAGAGAGAGAGAGAGAGAGAGAGAGAGAGAGAGAGTGGGGGGGTGAAGTCCCTGGTGGCCGAGTGGTCAAAAGGCGCTCATATACATTGGTCACTGCTATTTCATATCTCGCCGCGTGGTCTCGGAATCAGAGAATGTGGGGATATGGGAAAGTTTGCCATGAGTCCTTCCTCCACCGGTCATTTTTGCCGCCATGTATTTGTCTATCATGTGATGAAAATAGTGTATAGCCATAAAACAATAACAACACTACTTAAAGACATAATTGTGAAACGGAGTGGGTAAAAATGAACACAAAATTTGCTATGCTACGTATGAAAAGATCTAGTCTGTTTAAATATATCTTTATTGCACAGTTGAAGAGAAAATTATACAAACGAGTTAAATTTCCTTTGTATTCAAATCCTTCATTAAATAACCCGATTTATTAGGTATCAATATCGCTTCCAAAGCATTCGATTTATCATTATGGAAAATAATGTTGGAGGCAAGAGTATGCATGTACATTCCCATTTATGTAATATATATATGTACGTACGTACAGGAGCTCTGGGGGTCCTTTAGCGATCACCGCCATCTTACCTCTGGTTCGACCAATGCTGGTATGTGTGAAGGCTTCCCAGTATTTTCTTGTGGGTCAGTGGTTGTTACCAGGGTTTTTAAGGTTCCTTCTTCCCTAGTTATACTGACCGCCAACTGAAGTCTATCTTGCGCTGAGAAATTGCCTTAAACCTAAAGCATACATACATACATACATACATACATACATACATACATACATACATACATACATACATACATACATACATACATACATACATACATACATACATACATACATACATACATACATACATACATACAAGCATGCATGCATGCATGCATGCATGCATTCATGCATACATACATACATACATACATACATACATACATACATACATACATACATACATACATACATACATACATACATACATACATACATACATACATACGTTAAGCATGTCTAATCACAAAATAACCCTGCTAGTTTTAGACTGAATGTTCAAACATTTATTAACGTAACGAGAAATATGTTTTTGGCATTAAGCGGTTCGATTACTTTAAAGTTGGCTTGCCGGAGACTTTCAAGTTGAAGGTCAGAGAAACAGACATTTTCTCAAAGATCTATTAAACTATTTTAGGTATCGGGGTAAACTTGGATGCTTTAGTGTTTTTTATGAGTGGTTTTCAAACTTTTTGATGTTGTACCATTTTTGTGCCAAGAACAAAAATTCTGGGGATATGATTAAACCAATTTTTAAAAAGGTGTGCAAAAATAACTATTTTTTTTTTTGTAACGGCCCTTTAATCTCTCACCCTCGGCAGATAGCAAATGTCTGTTAACAAGCATATACCGCATGTTAAATTTTGGTTTTGTTTAATTCGCCAGGATAAAAACGTTGTTAGTGATGTTAGTTACGACTGAACGACATTTCTACGCGTAAATTAGACTGTACATGGCGACCAGCATAACTGCTTCTGGAAGAATACGGTAAATTTCCGTAACAACCACCTACATACGGAAAGTTACTGGCAAGATTTCTTACATAAAAACATGGACCGGACCAGAAACTCAAACCCATGCGGACAGGGGAAGATGGCAGTGAATGTGAGTACTTTAGAACATCCCACACTTAGCTCCAATAAAACTGGTATTACAAGTGGTGTCCGAAGCGTCTTCCTGTAGGTCCTAATATAACTCGGGCAACACGTGTGGGAAAAAAATTACTATATTTTATATTCGTTTGGTTTAGTGTGAGCTCTGCAAAGTGTTGGAAATACCGGGATAAATTTGTTAATTACGATTTTTCATCAAGATTAAAAGATTGTACGATGCATAAAAGTTTAAGGTAATTTTAAGTGTTCAGCGCGAGAAAATTACATATTTTGTAAATCTATTCAAAATCCTGAAACGTTTGTATCAGCAGGGCTTCAACTGAAATGTAGAAGTAGATGATAAAAATGTAGAAGAAGAAATAGTTTTCAGAATGTGGCCATTATGACGATCTATGAGAGCATTATTATTTTGTATTTATAAAATTTGGTTTAATAAAAGATTATTGATAACTTGTAAATCTTCTGTCCTATTATTCCATGTTAATCCAACTACCAAGACCAGTGTAGCTACGTTTTTTTTTTACTCGTTCATGTGTCCTTTTATCGAATGCATATTTGCAGTTGTATTACTACTATTTTATGTGAGATATGTTCCAACGTTATGTTATACTGTTTTGTGTGTATTATGAGCCAGTGGCCTGAAATATAAATTTCGTATTTATTGTACGTATGTACGTACATACATACATACATACATACATACATACATACATACATACATACATACATACATACATACATACATACATACATACATACATACATACATACATACATACATACATACATACATACATACAGGAAAGATAGACGGAAAAATAAAGTAGATATATGCAGACGGACGGATGAACAGACATGCAAGAAAATGAGATGGCAAATTTCTCAAAAAAATACAATACAAAATTATGAAATACTTACCATGTCATACGTTCGCTATAAACAACAACACTTTCGGCTAAATCATACACTTGGTCTAATGAATTTACCCGTATTTAAATACTTGGGGCATATTGAGCAATTCCATTCCGTTACAACGAGATTGACCTTGTACATTGACTACAGATGTTTACTTAGCCTGCACGTGATGACGTTTCCAACAAAAGATGTGTGTCGGCTATTTTCCCGACTATGTAGGTAATGACCGGCAATATATTTATATTTAGCATTAGGACACTAGTAAACCTAGAAAATCCGGGAATTGAGTCCATAACGAAAGAAAGAAGATTTAATATAGGTTATCGAAGAATAAAGCAAATTTATTTATGTCTTCATTACAAGCATTAGGTTAATCGATTCTGGTAAACTGCGCTTCTCGTTTCAGTAACAAAATTGTACAGTTCTATTAGGGTATGATTAATTACTCAATCAATTTAGGTATGTCGAATAAATATTATTTTAAATAAGTGCAAAGGCTATAATATAGACATCAATAGCACATGTTAGTATAGGAGCGAATGTATGTGTATCAACCGACAGACTTGTTGATTTTAAATGTGATTTCCTTTCACACGCATGCATCAAATTGTATTAGTCGCAAAATGGTATGACTGTAATCCCAGTATGTTCAATGAGCACTATTACCTACTCGTTAAACAAAAATTTTTATCCCATTTATCAACTAGACTTCTTACTTTTGAATGACATTTGACCATTGGTGTCATTTTTTCTCCGTTCCCCTCGTTTATGTTGCATTTGCGGTAAATAGTGTATGTCTTGATATATCTTATAAAACTCAAACCCAAACGACTAAATAAAATATTGACATACTTAATTTCATACGATTTACCCGTGTCCCAAATATTCGGTCAGATACAGAAGCGTGACTTATGGTGCAAATAAACATATGTCCCGTTGAATCAAAATGGCATTCTAAATAATGATAAAATCTGAATATATACTAAATTGTGTTTGTGCTAATATCTGTAAATTTGAAACGTTTTACCTTTGTGTGAGGAGGAGATATGCGTATGGATTAGGCTGGTTCCAACCAGTGGGTACTTGTTAGATATTTTTGGTGTCATCTTTTTATTAGACAGTTGGTATTCATTACCACACAACACCATCAACAACACGCAATGGTACATGCCTCTACAATCAACAATATATTATTCTGAGTTTTTGTATGTTCGTTATTGACTTCGAGTTACGTACGTTGATTTGAAAAAGTCGAAAAGGTCTTATTTTTCTTTAATAGCCAGTTGCACTTATGAATGTAAATTAAAAAGATGAAAAGGTTTGTGACACAGTTCGTGGTTGGACAAAATACGAAAAACATGTTTAAGTTCCCTCATTTTTTCGCAGAAAAGTTAATTTTATCCCCTGCGAGTAATATTTCAGACTTTTGTCATGGTTGTGATTGAGGGTTGTGGATAGTTTTGCCTAAAAAAGTTCAAGATGTTTGAAGGAATTTGAGTTGAAGGTTAAGTGGAGTTTTCAGTGGAAACGATTGGTTTTCTTAAACATTCAATTGTGAAGAAGGTGAAGTGAAATATGTATAAACTGAGGTTCGATAAACAAATTATTCTTGCTTTTTGAGCACTCTGTTGAATCATTTACAGTTGTGTTAACAAATATTTTGAGAGGAATAGATTATTCAAAAAGCTTTTACAACTACAGAGTGGTCATTGACCTTTTGGACTAAAACATTACCTTGGGATTATTGAGGACTCATTCAAAGACAATTTGGATTAAATTATGGTATTACATCAAGACACTAAAGACTATTGTAATTCATTGAGGAAATTCTATACTTTTTCATTTGTGATATAACATTTAGGATTACTTGAGATTTATCTCACCATATTATAAGTTCCTTTTAAATTCACACTATGTACATTAGAAAATTAAATTATTTGTGGATTTGACTAAACTTCCTTTTTTTTCTTCTTTTTGTTACATAGTTTCAGATCATAGAGTCTTAACAATTGCACTGTGCATTAAACGTTTTGGGTAATGGTCCTTTAGAGATAACCCAGATATCTTCATTGATCGTGTTTTGTTTGGTGGATAAGAAACCGTTAATCCCCATTGGTAGATTGGTTTGCTGATTTTTGTAGTCCTTTGCAGTAACATTTTTAGGGCTGATATTTGTAAATCTGGCACATTCGCGGTTGATGCATCACGTGGGTATGCAAACAAATTGGGCACGTAGATTACATTGCATCAGAAGACACGAGATATACACAAACTTACAAAAAGTCAAAACGAAAATTATGTCTAAGCAGACTTCTTTTCAGACAAAAGTCTACGTTCCTGATGTAGTAAATTTAGGCATAGAGTAAATGTACTTTTCTCCACGAATTAGAATATTAATAAGATTTAGCAACAAAAAATATTTTCACAAAGGTAAGTATATTTATGGAGAGGTACGGTCAGTTTATTTTATATCGAGAGCAAAATGCTACTTAAATTAGCACAAGCTCCATTCGGACCAACCAGTGCACTGTATCCGCGGCACGTGACTGTGAAGGACAACTAATGTGTGAAAATCTAGCTCAAAAAGTAAAATGAACTGGAATTAGCGTCACTTGCTTGCAATTTCTTTGAAAATGACTAATCACAGTTCTGAATTGAGACAAATTTTGTTATGACAGAGCTCAACTCTCCTCCAAATGTCATTATCATTTATACAAATCTCTCTGATGAACAATTCTAAAGGCCAATAACTCAAAAATCAATTTCAAAATGTAGGGCTAACTGAATTATCTTGATAACCGTTTTATTCTTCTAGCTTATTCTCATCGTCATGCGCGTACCTTATATGCAGATTTTTATGGGCTGTATTCTTCTATTCCTTTTCCAGACTACTTGAAAAATTAAGTTAAAGTTCGAATTACACTCTGGGTCGGAACTTTAGTGATCGGCACAAGGCAGATTTGTGCAAATATTAAATATTGATGATAGCAGTTAAAATTAGCTGCCTCACATCAAGTAGCGCTAATACATTTTTGGGGTTTTCGCCTTATATCAAATGTTTAATTAAAGAAATTACATGACCGGAGTAATATGACCAAATGACACTTCAAAGTGCAATCTGAGTCGTAGCTAACAAGAACACATGAAGATCATCTGACGATAATTTATGTGGTAATGAAAACTTTTGCCACTGTTGCCAAACGGAAGAAAGCGTTTGCTCGATTTCGCTTTTGGTGTCATTACAATGGTCCCGTCACCTTCACACAAACACTTTCCCTAATGTGTCCTTGAAATCGTCCTGTTAACAGTACACATTGGCTCAATGCAGTGTTATCTCGCACCATTTTGTCTTATGCGTTCGTAAAATAGTCCTGTTACCTGTAGACATGTCAATTGCGGTGTACTCCTAATCCCGTACCATTTTGCAAGTTATGTCTGTATATTTTTTGCCATGTCATAAAACATGCAGTTTATTACATCGACATACGGCACTAATTTAAATGTCTCATTATTTCTCATATTTTCAATTTGTATTTCTTCTTTATGCATTGCATCGTGTAAAACAAAATCAATGGTACAGTTATCAAGAGGTAAAGTACTTGTCCTTAGTCATCCCTGCTATAATTTTAAAATGTAAACAAACAAAAAATATATTATGATTACAAGATGAGTTTTAATCATTCAATTATTGTCATAAGCAGACTGGAAATAACTTTAACCTTGGCGAATTTTTTATTTGGCTTGAATACTTGTACTGGCATTTCAACTCTTCCGAAGGCACACGCACACCCCCACGCCCCTTTTTTGTCATTCGGGGAGGAACGCACGCCTCATACCCCCTCTTAGTACACTACTGCATTTACCTGTCCATATCTTTTAATTGCCATGTAGTCTAGGAAATGGTACGTCTGTTACGTCCAGACACCATGTTACTATTATTGTTTGATATTTATGTGTTAAGCTTAAAATGTGTCATTAATTCCAATATCGGATAAACTTTCTATGCTTTTATTGATCGTTCCGGTGGCCTTAGTGATTAGAATATCGGTCTGGGATGCGGGAAGTCGTGGGTTCAAATCCAGGCCGAATCATACCAAAGACTAATACAATATGGTGCTAGCAGCTGCCTCGCTTAGTGCTCCCTATCAGAATAATATGATTGCGTGGAATATGATGCTACTTGTCTGCGGCATGATACCCCAGTGATGGACATCACTATAAACTGCCACACTGCAGACATCGGAACGATTTGACTGAAAAATTGTTAAAGTTGAATTAAAAATCCATCAGTTGCAATCAATGGGCATTGGTGTTAAATCGTTTCATCACGATCTTTTGTGTCAAACTGCTAGATCATATGGTGACCAATATTCATCTCTACGACAAAAAAAACCCCAAAAATCCTACAAATGTATGCAAACGACGGTCGGCTAGTTGAAAGAGGACGTGGGACATAATTCACATTATACTCAATTTTCAAACTCACTTTAATTTAATACTCGGCTCAGACTTTGGAGTGGACACATCATCTTCAACAGCTACGTAACAAAAATATGTTTTCATACCACAGATGTCTCCAGTGGCCATGAAAACGGAATTGTAAGTTTCCTCCTAGATGATTCATCGGTCTGTTGACACATTCCTTCATTGGTGTCACGCCTCTGTTTCTCGTCAATTTAGGTTGCTGCCTAAGCGCGACTCGAGTAGCTCAAACCAGTCCATCAAGCAAACATATAACTTCAACAACACCGACACCAACGCCGCTTGTACATTAATAAACCTTTAATTTCTCACTCTGCACCGATGGACAATTGACAAAAAATGTTATGATATACATTCCGAAAAACTGTCACAAGGTTTCAAGTATGGCTATGACTTGGGATGCATTGGCAATTTATTCCAGTGACAACCTGACAACCAGAGATCCACCGAACAAAATCATCAGCCGTCTCAAAAAAGACCAAAAGGAAAAATTTAACAAACGGAACAGAAGGACATTTAATAGAGCCACAATTTACTCAATTTACTCCAATGTAACTCCCACAAGCAACTAAAACGTTTTTTTGTCTGTTGCATTGTTTCCAAATATAAAGTTACTGCTATTTGCATGTAACTCCTAGCTACTGTCAGTGATGCAAGTTAGTGACAACATTTTATCCAAAATATTTCCCTCGTGGTGTTACATAACTATAAATTTTCCCCATCATTAAATCTCAATATCACCACTTTGGCTTCAAATCGAAGTGTGCCTCTTTCTGTGATAACTTTTTGTGCCTATGACGTATTACTCAAGTTTCAAATATTTAAGGAAATAAATGGCTTTGATATTCAGTGCATTGCAGGCAGGACATTAAAATATGCCTAGCATTGGATGCACACAAGATGACTTTGCTTTAAACACTGGATCCAACCTATCATAATTGAAAGAAAGAAAAACAATCTTAACCACTTTTCAATCAAACACAATATTCTTTATTGGCGTCCCTGATTAGGCCCCTCGATTGCATTGTTCTTTACTGACGCCACTGCTTGGCTGCAATGGATAGGTTTTATGTAAACAGTCAATCTTCCTTCTCACTCCAAATCTCTAAAATAATAGTTTTGTGAAGAATTCTTCCGGTGACACTCAGGCGTAAGTGAAATGCTATGAAAATTTCAGTTGCATACAAAATGCACTCAACTGCTCCCCGTCTCCTCCTGCCCGGGATAAATTTTACCCTTTCCAAACAATCACCACTAGCCACACACACCAACCATCCGTGTACTAAACCCTTGGATAGCGAGCCAAGTGCTCTCATAAACTGAGCTGCCTACCCTTCTCACCCTCAGAAAGGATAATGGAATAGGTTTTCCATCACTTGAACCAATTCTGTCATGTGCTGCATATAGTATCAAACAATCAGATGCCTACCACAACGATGGGTCTTGCATGCGAATAATGTATATGTTGTTTCTTGGATGAAAATTCGACTAAATGCGAACAAATTAAAAGCATTTGCTATGTATAACAATATCTGACTATCATGCAGGTTACTACCATGTGTTAAGCCTTTGTACTGCAGCGTGCTGAGCAGTGAAATTCTTATTAGAAACTTAAACCTCTCTTCATCCAACCGATGATGTTATAATACCTAAGTAGATGGACAAGTGCATTCGTCTTACATTAAGAAGAACAGATGTCCAATTTTTTTTCATTATTGGGTGAACAATACCTGGAGAGTGTAACTGTGGATACCCGTCAGTGACATTTTGCACGTAACAACACAAAATGTTATGCAATATGATACCATCATGTTGGATACATCAACACGTTTTTTTTTTATCAGAGTTGGTGTTTTCATGAAAATGTATTTTGCATAGAAAAACAATTCCATTTGCTTTTTGTTCTGAGTACTTCACCTTTTCATGAAGCAATATAAAAAACGTAGATTTTGTGTAGCATGGTATTAGAATTATATTTATTTGACTTGTATTAAAATATCAGATACCTTTGTTATTGTTCGCCAGGTTAATTAATATTGTGAGAAAGCAACTAAAGGTGTTGTTGCCACAAGTCCAAAATAAAAACATCCAACTCTTTGACAACGAAAGGGTTTTACTGTATTCAAACTCACATTACCTCTTGCTCCATTCCACGTATTGTACCCTCCTACCCCGTTCCATAATCTCCTCTCTTTTCTATGATTTGGCCTTAAAACATGTCCACGGGTGGAAATCAGCCACCAATGTAGACATGTATTGATCTATCTAACATGAGGAGTCATTCGAATTTTTGACGTCTGGTTGGAGTTTTTTCTTAGAAGTATCAATTCGAATTATTAATTAGGAGCATTAGATGTGTCATTTAAAAGTAGTAGAAGTACCAATCAGAAATATTTGAAATATCAAATGTTATGCAGAAAATATATCCACGGCTTATCATAAGAGTGGTTCGCTTTTGATATAAACCATGCATGGATCGGCCGAAGAGAGGTTCACGTTTGATGCAAACCATGCACGGATCACCAAAAAGGGTTTTGGCTTTGACGGAAAGTATGCACGGACTATCATAATAGCGACTGGCTTTGACTGAAAACACCTAGATGTGATTTCATTACATATCGTCGACCAAATCGAGTAACAACAGAAACTGTCTTCACTGTTCACCATTTCTCCTATTTGTTAATCATCACTAATTAAAGTGCGTGTGCCAAGCAAATTACGGACCTTATACTTGTTGGCAGATATGAACTTGCTTTATACAGTTGAAACACTCAAAGATTATTTTACAGCTTCGAACGAAACGTTTTCTATTTTTGTTTTAAATTTATGTTTCTAATTTGAAATGTATGTAAATTCTC
The DNA here is from genome assembly GCA_016746295.1 of Potamilus streckersoni. Classification (NCBI taxonomy): domain Eukaryota; kingdom Metazoa; phylum Mollusca; class Bivalvia; order Unionida; family Unionidae; genus Potamilus; species Potamilus streckersoni. Next base: position 2,923,090 of record JAEAOA010002352.1, on the reverse strand, counting down.
CTAATTTGTTCAGTAATAATAAGGGATTTGGTATTACTAAAACATCGTTTCGTGCGACTGTTTTACCCGTCTAGTATTGGCTCATTGTTGGTGATCTGGATATTCCCAGTACAACAGCCGACATGTACAAAACTTCTCCTTAATACTAGTATTAACGCTAAATTTTACATGCAATAACATTTATTGTGAGAAAGAAAATCTGCTTAATTATTTTTCTCTAACAACAAACCCAATTGAAGGAATCGAAGCAAGGCATATTTGCACGAGAGTATTTCAATGCAGGCCAGTTGACTGATACCCGAACACGCAGGCTACATGTCAGTCGGGCTTTTGACTTTAATCTTAAATTTCTGATAATCTGTCACCTTGCTTGTACTTTTTGAAAACTATGTTACTATATTGTCTTTGATATGAAAATGCAACTTTGCTTATGATCATTGGAAATGGGGGTAAGGGATTAGTGTTCAGGTTACAGTTTGCACACTGAATATGAATAAGTGACTTCTAGATTTATGTATGTTGACAAAAAAAAATTCTAAACATGATTTGAAGCCCAACCTTGGCTGTTCCCCATCTCTTTTGTTATCTTTATTTAGGTTTTCGTTTCATATTTCTCAACAATGCTTAATTTTAAAAAAATATGAAACAAAACATAATTCGGAATGGGAGGGTGAGGCCCAGGGTAGCCGAGTGGTCGCATATACCGATCACTGCCATTTCATATCTCTCCGTGTGCGTTCGACTCTCGGGCTCGGCGAATGTGGGTATATGGAAATGTTTTCCATGAGTCGGTCATTTTTTCTGTTGTTTTGCCAGGTCTCTTCCTCTACCAGTTATTTTTGCCGCCATGTATATTCATATTATGTGCTGAAAATGGCGTTTAGCCCTAAAAACAATAACAACAATTTTTAAAGACAAAATTTTGAAACCGGGTGGGTAATAATATATACAAGGTTTGCTTTGCCTCGCATGAAAACAATCTGGTCTAGTTAGACATATGTTTATTGCACAGTCGGAGAGAAAATTACACAACTGAGTTAAACATCATTTGTATTCAAAACCTTTCTTTCAATAACCCTATCTATCAGGTACCTAACGCTCTAACGCACTTTTCTTTCCCAAGGGGCTTTATCATGTGTCAGAGTTGTCGCAAACTAGAAACATAACCAAAGCATGTAAATATAAGGTGGAAATAAAATTCTTGTCCAATAAATGAATTTAATCCTTGAAATTTTACAAAATGTGAAATGACTGGCGGGGGAAGGGGGGCAGAAGTAAATAATTGGTTAGAATGCCATATTAAGATGCATTGAGAACTAACATTCTGTTATGCATCTGTTGACCAAATCTTTAGCGATAAAATTGTATCCACTATTAAGCTGCTAGCTATCACAACAGAGGTGACCTTTTGAGAGAGAGAGAGAGAGAGAGAGAGAGAGAGAGAGAGAGAGAGAGAGAGAGAGAGAGAGAGAATGGTTTCACATGACCATTCCTACCGCATGGAAATTATGGTGGAGTGAGAAATGAGAGGATGTATAGAAGGGTTTCCTTTAATAAGCAACCTTTTCCTAAGAACCATACCTGCCTTAATTCGATAAGTAGAATATCTATCTCCTTAGACATAATTCGGAATTACTTGCACCATTAACAATCACACCTGTGAGCCAATTACCTATGTATGTATGTATGTATGTATGTATGTATGTATGTATGTATGTATGTATGTATGTATGTATGTATGTATGTATGTATGTATGTATGTATGTATGTATGTATGTATGTATGTATGTATGTATAGGAGCTCTGATTGGTCGAGTGGACTAACAACTCGCTTTCAGCGATCACCGCCATCTCATCTCTGGTTCGGCCAATGTTGGTATGTGAGAAGGCTTACCAGTAGGTTCCTGTGGGTTAGTGTTTTTTACAAGGGTTTTCCAATGTTCTTCCTTCCCCAGTTTTATTGACTGCCAGATACAGTATATCTTGCTCTGAAAAATTGCCTTAAACCCAAAACAAGCATGTATGCATGCATGCACGCACGCACACACACACATATACATACTTACATACATACATACATACATACATACATACATACATACATACATACATACATACATACATACATACATACATACATACATACATACATACATACATACATAAATACATACATACATACATACATACATACATATACACACACATACATACATACATACATACATACATACATACATACATACATACATACATACATACATACATACATACATACATACATACATACATACATACATACATACATACATACATACATACATACATACATACATACATACATACATACATACATACGTTTTGCTAGTTTAAGACTGAATGTTAAAAGATGCATTAAATACATTACTGACATTCAGTGGTTCGATTCTTTAAAGTTTGCTTCCTGGAAACATTAAAATGGAAGGACAGAGAAACAGACGTTTTCTTGGAGATCTAGTTAATGTATTTTAGACATCGGCTTAAATTTGGCTCTTTCGGTACTTTTATTAGTGTGTTAAAACTTCCTGATGTTGAACCATTTCTGTGCTAAGTACAATAAGTCTGGGGATATGATTATTCCGATTTCAAAAGAGGGGTACAAAAACAACTGATTTTTTTGTAACGGTCCTTTAAACTCTCACCCTCGACTAAGAAAACGTACTCAGATCGTGAATGTAGCAGATAGCGAATATTTGTTAACAATCATACACTGTATATTAAATTTTGGTTTCGTTGAATTCGTCAGGTTATAAACGTTGTTGATGTTGTTTAGGATTGAACGCCATTTTCTCGGCACAAATTAGACTACATTGCGGCTATTATGACTTCTAGAAGAAGAATCCAGGAAAACCCCGGTAACAACCACCTACATACCGGAAGCTACCGGCAAGATTTCTTACATAACCACACTGACCGAACCAGAACTCAAACGCATGCGGACAGGGCATGATGGCAGTGAAGGCCAGTACTTTATAACACCCCACACTTAGCTCCAATAAAACAGGTAGTGCAAGTGGTGTCCGAAGCGTCTTCGTTTAAGTCCTAATATTACACGGGCAACACGTGTGAAAAAATGTAATAGATTTATATGGGTTTAGTTTTAGGTGAATTGGGTAAAGTGTTAGAAATACCTGTATAAATTGGTTAATTATGAAATTTCATTTAAACTTAAAGATTGTACGATGCATAAACGTTCAAGGTAATTTTATGAGTTCAGTGCAAGTAAATTAGATTGTAAATCTTTTCAAAATTCAGAAACATTAGTGTCAGCAGGGCTTCAACTAAAATGTGGAAGTAGAACATAAAATGTAGAAAAAGAAAATAGTTTTCAGAATGTGGTCATTACGACGATCTCTGAAATCGTTATTTTTTTTTTCATTTATAAAATATGGTTTAATAAAAAATTATTCATAATTTGTAAATATTATGTCCGATTATGCCATGTTAATCCAACTTCCAAGACCAGTCCAGGTATTATTGTCTAATATTCCTTCAGAAGAAGAAAACGTTCATGATGTGTCTTTTTATCGAATGCATATTTGCAGTTGTATTATTACTATTGGGAGTGTGACATGTTCCATCCTTATGTTATACTGTTTTGTATGTAGTATGTATCATGAAATATAAATTTCGTTTTCTTTGTACATACATACATACATACATACATACATACATACATACATACATACATACATACATACATACATACATACATACATACATACATACATACATACATACATACATACATACATACATACATACATACATTGCTCTTCTTCCTATAATAAGGCAGAAAGACGTAAAGATTAAAGTAAACATATGTAGTCGGTCAGATGAACACACATGCAAGAAATTAAGATTACAAGATTTCTCAAAGTGAATAGAATATAAAATTGTAAAGCACTTACCATGTACTTTGTCCACTGTGCACAACAACACCTTCGGGTAAATCAAAGACTTGGTCTGAATACTTACTTGGGTTTAAATACTTAGGGTCTATTAAGCAATTCCGTTCCGCTACAGCGAGGGTGACTGCGTATCTTAACTAAAGATGTTTACTTAGCCTACACGTGGTGTTTGTCAGCTATTTCTCAGACTATGTAGGTAATGACCGGCGATATATTGTTTTTTTTGGCATTCGGACACTACATAACCGAAAAAAGCCGGGACTTGAGTCCATAACGAACGAAAGAAGTTTTAATATAGGTTATCGAAGAATAATACAGTTTTGTTTCAATACAGGCATTATATTCATCGATTCTGGTAAACCGAGCTTATATTTTCAAAAACAAAACTGTACAGTTCGACTAGGATGTGATTAATTAATCAGACAATTTATTTATATCAAATAAATGATGTTTTAAATAAGTACAAAAGTTATAATATAACCATGAATCATATATGTTAGTATGGGAGCGAACGTATGCGTATCAACCGACAAACTTGTGGATTTTAAATGCGATTCTCTTTCACACGCATGCATCAAATTGTATCAGTCGCAAAATGGTATGACTGTAATCCCAGTGTGTACAATGAGCACTATTACCTACTCGTTATGGTCCGAAGTCACAGTTAAACAAGAATTGTTATCCCATTTATTAATTAGACTTCTTAGTTTTGAATATTTGAACATTGGTGCCATTTTATGTTTCAGTTTATGTTGCTTCTGCAGTAAAAGGAGTTTATCTTGATATATCTTTTTTAAAAAAATCGAACCCAAACGACAAAACAAATCATTAAAATCCCGAAATTTCATACAATTTACATGTGTCCCAAACATTCGGTCAAGATTTAGAGGCGTGACTTATGGTGCAAGTAAACATAGGTCCATCTGCATTAAAATGTCATTCTAAATAATTATAGAATCTAAATGTATACATACTAATTGTGTTTGTGCTAATATATGGAAATTTGAAACAACATTTTACCTTTGTGTGAGGAGATGCGGGTGGATTAGACTGGTTCCAACCGCTGAATACTTGTGAGATGTTTTTTGGTGTCATCTTTGTATTTGACGGTGTCGTTTAGAAATATAATCTTAATGCTATATGCACTTAATTTAAAACGTCTCGCTTTTCTCAGTGATGTAAAGTTTGCTTTAAATACTGGATCCAACCTATCTTGATTGAAACAAAAAACAAGATCAATCACTTTACAATCAATCACAATATTCTTCATTGACAACCCTGCCGAGGCCCCTTGGTTGCATTGTTTTTTACTGACGCCACTGCTTTGCTGCAAAGGACAGGTTTTAAGTCCACTTCCAACCTTCCTTCTCCACCCTGTTTTCTTAAATAATATTTTGTGAAGAATTGTTCCGGTGACACTCGGGCGAAAGTGAAATGGTATGAAAATTTCAGATGCATACAAAATGCACTCAACTGCTCCCCCGTCTCCTCCTGCCAGGGGACTATTTTACCCTTCCCAAACAATCACCACCAGCCATGCACACCAACCATCCGTGTATTAAACCCTTGGATAACGAGCCAAGCACTCTCATAAACTGAGCTGCCTACCCTTCTCACCCTCGGAAAGGAAGATGTCATAAATTTTCCATAACTTGAACCAATTCTGTCATGTGCTGCATACAGTATCAAACAATCAAATAACTACCACAACAATGGGTCTTGCATATGAACAATGTAAATGGTGTTTTGCCTTATATTTGCTTTTCAGTCTGATTTCAAATGTGCAATAAAAGATATTACAGACCGGAGTAATATGGTCACATGACACTTCAAAGTGTAATCTGACTCGCAGCTAAAAAGTATACATGGAGATAACTACACTATAATATATGTGGTAAGAACATTTTTTTTTTTGCCACTGTTGCCGAACAGATGAATGCGTTTGCCATCGTGCTCGAGTTCGCTTTTGGTGTCATTACAATGGTCCCGTCACCATCACACAAACACTGTAGTTTAAACCAGCACCACTTTCCCTAATGTGTCCTTGAAATCGTCCTGGTAACAGTACACATTGGCTCACTGAAGTGTTATCCCGCATCATTTTGTCTTATGTGTTCGTGAAATAGTCCTGTTACCTGTACACATGTCGGTTGCGGTGTACTCCTAATCCCGTACCATTTTGCAAGTTATGTCGGTATACTTTTTTGTTATGTCATGAAACATGCAGTTTATTACATCCACATACGGCACTAATTTAAATGTCTCATTATTTCTCATATTTTCAATTCGTATTTCTTCTTTATTCATTGCATCGTGTACAACATAATCAATAATACGGCTATCAAGGGGTGTATTTAAAGTATTTGTCTTTTGGCATCCCCTCAATAATTTTTAAATATAAACAGACAGAAAAATATATTGTGATTACACTCAGATTTTTAATCAGTACAGTATTGTCATAATTAACCTGGAAATAACTTTAACTTAGGCGAATTTTTCATTTGGTTTGAATACTTGTACTGGTGTATCAACTCTTCAAATGGCACACACACACACCTTACGCCCCTTCTAGCTGTCATCTTGGCGGACCGTCCGCCTCGCAACCACTCTCACCCCTTAGTAAGCTACTGCATTTACCTGTCCATATTACTGTCTTGCCATGTACCCTAGGAAATGACACGTCTTTTACGTCCAGACACCCATGATACTTTTATTATTTACTCTTTATGTTTTAAGCTTAAAATGTATCATTAACTCCAATACAGCGTAAACTGTTTTAATATGCTTGTGTTAATTGTTCCGGTGGCCTAAGTGGTTAGAATGTCCCCCTCTGATGCGGGTGGTCAAACGATAGAAAACCGGCCGAATCATACCAAAGACTTATAAAAATAAAAAGTACTAGACGCTGTGTCGCTTAGCGCTCCCAGTCTGAATAATGTGAATGTGTGGAAAAATTGATGCTACACTATAAACTGCCACTCTGCAGATATCGGAACAAATGACTGACAAATTGTTAAAGTTGAGTTAAAAATCCATCAATTGCAATCAATGGACATTGGTGTGAAATCGTTTCATCGCGATCTTTTGTGTAAAACTGCTCCATCATATGGTGACCAATCTTCATCTCAACGACAAAAAAAAAAATAAACTACAAATGTAAGCAAACGTCGGTCGGCTAGTTGAAAGAGGACGTGGGACAAGATTCACATTATACTCGACTTTCAAACTCATTTTAATTTAATACTTGGCTCAGACGTTAGAATGGACCCCTTAGCTTCAACAGCTACGTAATAAACGGTCTTTTCATACGACAGAGGTCTCCAGTGTCCATCAAAACGGAACTTTATGTTTCCGCACAGCTGTTGACACATTCCTTCATATTGTGTCAGACCTCTGTTTCTCATCAATTTAGGGTCCTGCCAAAACACGACTCGAGTAGCCCAAATCAGCCCATCAAGCAAACATTTAACTTCAACAACATCGACACCTACGCCGCCTGTGCATTAATAAAACTTTAACTTCACAGTCTACATTTACAGTATTCTTCGAGCATCGGTGTCTGTTGATCTATTTGACTATTGACTTAAAAAAGGTTATGATATACATTCCGGAAAACTGGCACAAGGTTTCAAATATGCCTATGATTTGGGATACATTGGCATTTTATTCCAATGACAACGTGGCAACCAGAGATCTACCAAACAAAATCATTAGCCATCTCAGAAAAGACCAAGAAGAAACATTTAACAAAGAGACCAGATGGACATTTAATAAAGCCACAATTTACTCCAATGTAACTCCCGCAAGCAACTAAAACGATTTTTTTTGTTGCTTTGTATCGAAATATAAAGTTACTACTATTTGCACTTAATTCACAACTTCTCGCTTTTCTCAGTGATGTATGTTAGCGACAACATTTCATCTACAACATTTCAGCCGATCTCTCATTCGTTCGACATCATTGCTCACGGTGTTACATAACTACGAATTTTTCCCATCATTATCTCTCAATATCATCGCTTTGATTTGAAATCAAAATATGTCGCCTTCTGTGTTTACTTATGGCCTTTGACATATTGCTGAAGTTTCACCTATTAAAAAAAATATGGCTTTGAACTTCAATGGATTGCAATCAGAACATTAAAATATGCGTCGCATGTCATATATACTGGATGATTTTGCTTTAAACACTGGATCTAACCTAATCGTGATTGCAACAAACAACAAGCTTAATCACTTTCAAGTAGCATGATAAAACGTTCGTATTCACAGTGTTAAGAATAAAACTTGTCTGTCTTGCACAATCATTTCTTTCCTAGGTTATGAATTGGATTGTTAACAGTGGATGCGCGTCTTTGTCTTCAGAAAGTACACATCTTCAGAAATCTACACTACTTTAGTCTTCTTCAATAAATACTGAACCAACCCCAATATCATTTACATCGACAGACATTTAAATGATTGACTGAACCTTGGAGCTGAAAGAACTAGTACACTCTTTAGTGTGGCTTTTAGCCTATCAAAAACCTCCTGACAATTTTCAGACCAAAGAAAGTTGGTTTTCTTGCTTAATAAATTCGTCAGCGGTTCAGCAATTATTAAACCAATTGGATAAAAAAATTCCGATAGTATCCAGCCGTGCCTAAAAATCTCATAAGTTGATTTGTTTGCTGATAGATGCAGGGAACAAGGAAAAGGCACTTTGACCGTAGCATCTGTACATCTAACTTGTCCATGTCCCACAATATGTCCTAGACATGTAATACAAGCACAGCAAAACTTACTTTTCGACAAAATTAATTGACAATTTTGCATCAATAAGTCTGTCTAAAATTAAAATAAAGCTCAGGTATAATTAGAAAGTCTCTAACAATAATTTTAATAAAGACAGTGTTAAACACAATGTTCTAGACTTATGCCAAGAAAACAATCCTACAAGTCAACACATTCGCACAGAGAAAATTAAACAGATGGTGACATAATGTTTAAAAAAATAAAACATTGAGGTCAGGTAGAAAATGAACTTGATTATGGACAAGGTCATGTCCAAAATACAATTATCCATAGCATATAATGAAATAGAAAAACGAAATAATTAATAAAAACAATGCTAATTAAATATTCACAGCATATATGACTCGTGTGCATTGTTAGTTTTTCGGGGCTAAACAGCACAACACGGCAGGGTTTTTGTGCATCACAAAAAGTAAATAAAATTAAACTTTCAAATCTGTATCGACTTCAGCCCTCCTTCCGGCAACATCAAATTAGAGTCAAATATTTACGCTATTGTGCAGGTCACGCAATATATATATATATATATATATATATATATATATATATATATATATATATATATATATATATATATATATATATATATAGCTATCATTGGAAATAGTTAATGTATAAGATGTATTGTTTGAAATGCATAACATTTTGTGCAAAAGAGATGCAAAATGCAATAACGATAACATACCATGACTATTGCATACAGGATATACACACGGCTACTCAAAATACCGTTTCGTTTGATTGTTGGAGCGTCCTAGCGACTAAAATGTGTTGTTTTTGTTTTTTTTCTTCAGAATTTATCATTAATAACGACTGTAGAAAAATATTTCCTGGAAGTTAAATCTAAAGAAACTAGAAAAAATGTCTTGGAAGTTAAATCCAAAGATGTTGAAAAATATGTCCTGGAGATAAATCCAACGAATCTGTAGGAACAAATATGTATTGGAAGCTACATTCAAAGAGTCTGTAGAAAAATATGTCATAGAAATAAAATACATAAATAAATTAGGATTTAAGATAAATGAGCCCTTATTGCTCGAAATGAGCTTGATTGCAATCACTTTTATATTCCATGTACAAATTAGTGCCTTCAACTATTCTGTATACCGATACAATCAATATTCGGTAATACATGCAAGTTGCACTATTGCAATCATTGTAGTCAATGAAATCCCAATATATAGTGCACATATTGCAAAATAATATGTGCATAGTTCAATATAATCTCCAACGAAACATAAAAGGGTACGACAAAAAAGTCCCAAGTCCACATCTGTAAAACATAGAAACTGTCGTGCTCTAGTTTCATTTCATTAAATTTGCTAACTAACTATTCTGTAAGGAAATACCGTTTTTCGCGTCTTTGTTTTGTTCTGTGGACCCATGAGACTTATAAATATTCGTAAAAGAAGAGAAAAAGAGAGCAGATGCTTACGTCAAATGAGCATGAAATCAGATCTGGTATTGCTATAGATAATAAACTAGCTCCGTTAACCTGATATATTTCTAAAAAGCATCCTTTTTTCAGCGACCCAGTTTTTGAAACTAACGGTAAGAAATGCCTTGATTTGATGTTTTAGTGGCTGCTACAACTAGGATTTTCCTTGTCTGGAGGAAAGACAACAACGATAAACAAACAAACAAGCAAAGAAAACAACCTAATAAAATATCTATTAGATTATTTTTGACCATAGTAGTAAACTTAAACCTTATAAAGTACTAATGTATGATAAACAGTACAGGGTCTGGATTAGAGCCTTTTTGTTGTAGAAAGCTATGTAATGGGACATATTTCGATGAATTAATACTTGAACATTGTTAACTTCATTTGGTCTCTCCGAGAATATTTCTATGCATGACATATCACAGTTAGCATGGTCTGTGACTCTAAAGGTTTACTGGTTGAGGATAGGAATCAATCAAATTTGGAACCTCAATTTCGCCTACTAATGAAATGCAAGGAAGGCAAGACAAACGTGTGACATTAAAGACTCCAAATAAGTTACGGATGGTTTTAGGCAAGGTCTGTACTAATGAGGACAAGACATTGTATCGATAAGGAACCTACACCTGCTCTGGGACTACTATTAATTAAATGGGGAAGTGTTGGGAACCGAAAAGGATATGGTAGGATATGAAATGTCAATTAATTTATCAATATATCTTAGTGCTGAAATGTATGGAACTTGAATATGCTATAGGCATTGCTACATGTATGACGATTATGTGAAAATTAATACATATATTCAATGTTGCAGAAGAAGTTGCGTAATTGGTTTATACACTAATATAAGCACTTGCAGACGATAGCCTTAATACATTCCTATGAATTATTTGATCACTTGCCTTAGGGTATTTTCCTGGACTGGTGGCATCAGTACACAATTATTAAAATCCGGTTCAGTACCCACGAATGTAGTCTCAGTCTATTTTTAGATCACTTTTTCCTGTCTCCGTTTGGTGGTGATAAAAGAGTTAGATTTTGGCATTCTTGGTAAGGATTTAAAGGCAATTGTTTATTCTTTAGAATGTGAGCTTATGGTGTGTATTTCGGCGACAGTACACATTGAGTAATAAGGCCATGGTGATGATTCGGAAGTGAAATCTGTGTTCCGTTGCATGACGTTTTGTTTACAATTCAGCCTCTCAAAAATATGCAGGTCAATCCTTGACAAGAACTTTACCGTAAAGTCATCTTTGAAGGTAATTTAGATTAACGTATGAATTGTATTGATTGTCACACAGTGGAAAGTTCAGTTCTGAGAAACAAATGTAGAGACTATATAGCAAAATTAATTGTGTTCTTTGGCCTGGTACGAACTGCGAGAGAATATGAAATTTTTGAACCATAGAAGAGAAATGGAGCCTGCTAACACATTTATTGTGCCTGGAATGTGACAGTGTTCGAATATAATATTTTCATGAAGACAAGACATAACCGAAAATATAACCCAATGCCGGACGTGTTATTCCCTCATGGTTTGTTTATCATCTTGACTCAAGCTGGATTTTCAGTGTAGATGATCATGCATTTGTTTTCCCAAATTTGTTCCCGAAGTTGTATGGCTTAGTTTGCAGGCTTTGCAATTGTGTCACAAGTTCCCAAGAATCATTTTAGACCCCAAATCTCCGTCACAATCAAGACTTTGGGCTGCATCTGTGTATAAATTGATGATATCAGACATAATCCAGTGTTAGTCTACAAAAACGAGCAACTATTAAAGAAATTAAGATACGTAATGGTATTATTTTGATACTTATAGTCAAACGAAAGTGTCATCTCTGGAAAATTCTACCTGAAACTTGACATCCACAACATATATTGCCCCTATAAAGGATTGAAGTTGATGGAGTCTAACTTAAGGTATTTAGGAAAATTGTTAGATACGATCCAGACACTAATTTACCTTTATGTGAATGCAACTGAAAGAAATGATTTGTCTCATATTATGTCAATTTGTTTGAATTTGATACACCATGTTCATGAGAGAGAGAGAGAGAGAGAGAGAGAGAGAGAGAGAGAGAGAGAGAGAGAGAGAGAGAGAGAGAGGTGTTCGTGCAGTCTTAATTTAGCAACTTTTGCTGACTAACTTTTGAAGAGCTAATAAAGCAATACGCCTGTCCGGCTAGAATCTTGGTTTTCGAATCGTTTATCTTGTTATTCCATATTTGCCTCGATGAGAAATTTGGATATATGTGTATAAATTGCATGGTGATACGTAGATTATGCCAACACTCATAATAATAATAATATCAGGATCGGTATTCTGAGAGTAATTTGGAATATGAAAAAATCATCATTGCTACATCTGTTTTGAAAAAATCACACAGAATGTATAGTAGGTGTGCGCATGAGAGAGAGAGAGAGAGAGAGAGAGAGAGAGAGAGAGAGAGAGAGAGAGAGAGAGAGAGAGAGAGAGAGAGAGAGAGAGAGAGAGAGCTTCTCGCTATAATCCAGGTGGGCAAAAGATTATAACATCCTAACATGCTTCACAGAGATAATGAGTTTCCTTGCATCGAAGAGTGAAAAGATTTCACATTATAAGATTAAAATCTAATGTATTATTAAGTACTCTCTAATGCAATTTCACCGTGTAGTGCAATTTCACAGCAGAGATTTTCTTAAATGCATTTTCTTGTTTTAATTCTATTTTGTTTGTAAACAAAATTAGGCAACAGTGTTATTAATGTTTATTTTACAATTTCAGTCAACGGCTTTCATAAGGACATTTTCTTCTTTGAACGTCTCACTTTTGAAAATTATCAAAGTTACTAATGTGTACTGTCAATTTCAGTTAATTGGAAGTCTGCGTAAATTATAAAGTATCATTTATTGATATGCCTATGTAAGCAAACGCTAATTTGAATATGGCAAAACGCCATCATATTATTAAAGGTGTTTTTCTGCGAGTAACCTTTCATATGAACTCTTCCTATTTAGAACACCTTTAAATTAATCATACTGAGGGCAAACATCATAAGTCTGTGAATGAGGGAGAGGGAGAGAGATACTATAATTTAAGCATTGGATTCATGACCATATTTCTGGTTAGCGAAAATTTATGGCTCTCTAATGATTTCATATTGATAATGTAGTTTTTCTATGTAGCTTGACTATCCATGAATGTTTTTTCCCTTTGTTTGCGTAGGCGATGCATTCCCTCTATTATCGTTGCAAGCGCAGAAATTTTCGTTTCTCAGGAATATGGATAGGCCACTTCAACGGTCACTGCGAGCGCGAGTAGATTATTCACGCTGTTTAAATTAACTTATTACACTTTCTGTTCCATGCACAATCACTGACCGATCAGTAAAATGGTCAAGCTTACTGATATGTAAAACATTACAACAATGGAGTGTTTATGATGCAGTCTTCTTTATTCGTACTCACGAAAACGAGGAAATCTCACAACATGCAGTTACGGTTAATATAAGAGCGGAGAATCGTTCTTGATTTGAGACAATGTATTTTTGATCGTATAGAATTTATAACTTATAACAATTATTCATGTTCACTTAAACCGTTTCCAGAAGGAATCATGTTAATTCTTCATTTAGGTTCAGTCCTCAATGTTTTGAGTGTAATTTTGCTGTCAATTTGGCACAAGTAAACGACGAAATAGAGAGGATACAAACGTTGATGGAAGAAGTAAAGTTGCTGAAGGTTTTAAAATTGCATGATATTAGTACTATATCAGAATGTATGAAGCATAGTTAACATTATTTTTCAACACTGAATCTCATGCAAATTTATGCGTAATATCCCATAATTTTTAACAGATCATGTCAGCTGGAGTAGTTGTGATTCTATTAAACTGGATTTCAATACCAAATCTGGAAATGTAGCTGTCGAGGGTATATCATGGGGTAACTGGTCGAGATTATTTAGGTTTATTTGTACACAAATGCTGTCTCAAAACACCCTCCCACCTCCCAAGTTTAAACATATGATGTTTGAATATATGATGATGCTCTCTCAAAACACCCACGCACCTCCAAAATTTGAAGATGATGACGCTGTCTCAAAACACCCATCCACCTCCTAAAATATGAAGCACATGTTTATCCTGGATATCATAACCTACAAAGCACTAAAACATAGTATATAAAATGTCCTATTACAAAAAGCCAATTTGTAGCGTCAGATTGAATCCAACAAAGATTTTTTCAAAGATTTAGTTCAATCAAATCAGCCTAAAGATATACTGGGATAGTAACATTTTGATAGAAATATGGTAGAAAAATAGTTTCACTTACCTGTTCACGTGTAAACCCGCTTGTAGAATGGCCATGAAGAAAATTCTGACTGCCTTTTATAAGGTTATTCTGGAAAGCTCGATTGGAAATTACCTAACTTTAATCTGAATACAGAACATTTCTGGAGTATGCGTTATTTTGCGAAAATCCATTGGAAATTAAATATCTTTAACCTGATTTCGACGTTATTTTGGGAAATTTCTTTGGAAATTGCCTATCTTTAACCTGATTTCGGCGTTATTTTGGGAAAATAAATTGGAAATTACCCATCTTTAATCTGATTACAGAACATTTCTTGAGCATGCATTATATTCTAAAAATCCTTTGGAAATTATATATCTTTAACCTTAAAAAAGTTTCTGAATGATCACATGATTTAGTTATTATAGAAAGTCCGTGTAGGCACTATAATGTGAGTCAGAAGTTTCATTTTTAATCATTTTGCAAGAGAATCAGCAAGTGGACAAGTATATAAAAAAGACAACAAAACAAAAAACAAAAACAAACAAACAAGCAACATTTTTCTCTATATTTTCACAGAATAGGAAAGTAGTATTTCAATGGGAATTTTGAGAATCTTTTATCTATTTGCATAAGCCAAACTTTTTTAACCGTTTATCGTGATAAAAATGACGAAACCTATCTTATAAACAAAAATAGATGAAAAAAGAAAGTTATAGCTAATTTTTTAATGATTTCAGAGCCAATCACTAAAACATCTACATTCGCTATTAAGTATAATTTAGTTTCAAAATTGTACAAATGAAATATAATTCCATGGTTGCTTTTCAACATTCAAATAGTTTTTACATAACTATCTTATTGAGAAGATACTTACTACCTTTTAAGAAAACTTTCGACCAGTCTAAGTCAAAATTAATTTTGTATACTGTTACTGGCTGATCGGATCTTGAAAATTATAATATTATAATGCAAACTCGTGTCGCAAAACGTTCGAGATAATTAAAATATTTGCTATCGTCAGATCTGATAAGGAAGAGTTTAAATCTGTCAAATTTTCTCAAAACAAATACCTATAATTGTATCGTTAAATTTAAATGATAAATTATGGTTACTAACCATTATTTTCTGATTTTGCTATTAACTCCAATCCCTAATGTTAAATTTTCGAACATTATTTCTGATCTTTAGACAAAATTACATGCATAATGTCCAGGTGCTAGTATATTAATTCCATCCATGCAATATCTTTAATCATCAAAATTACATAGTGTCAGTTTTTTGATCGTATCCGTTTCAAATTTGTGACGATTTGTGCTAATATATTTTTTTGATATAACTGACATTCTTGTTTAGCGTTGCTTTAAAATCGTCAAAATTCACCATCTTTTTCACAATTACTCGAGGAATACCTTTTGATTTTTTGTAAGTTTATTATCGTCAAATATGACCACATGTATTTTACTCTTCAGTCCGACAATTTCCTTAACTGCTATAAGCAAAGAATTCATCTTTAATTTTTTCAATAACATTTTTATTCTAATTTTCTTGAAATTTACTACATTCTGGATAATCCAATAAATTAAACAAATCTTTAGTATCGTAAATATCCTGATAGACATTTTCACATTTTATATTATAAACTAGCGAGTATGTATGAGTAAATAGCAACTCCGAATCTGGCGATTGTTTTTTTTTGTAAAATTATAGTGAAAATCGTACATCAGCCACTTTGATATATCAAGTACAGTTGCACCAACATAAATTGGCTAATTTAACTTTAAATTTGTCTTTCGTAGTTGTACTGCAACAAGATTTTCATTACATATTCTTATATAACAAAACCATCATCATTAAATATTTTTCTGTGATTTATGTCATTACCAATTTCAATATTGACTCCCTTTCGAATATTTTCCTACTTCTTACCGATCACCTAATTATTTATTAAATTGAAATAGCTTTTCTCAAATTTGGTTTTAGCCATAGCACAACGTTTCGTATTTAAATCAATATAATCAGCTATCCATCCTGACTGATTTAACTTTAGCACGCGATGTACTTCTCACAGAATTAGTCCAGCTACTACTGCTTGTTTTAAATTTTTCTAATGCATGACGTGATTTCTTTAATTTAACAAATTTAAAACCAACTTATCAACAATGGATTTTTTGCTTTTGTCGCTGCTTGCAGTTCAGGTGATAATAAATTATATTCAATCATCACTAATTCTCCGCAAAACGGATAATCGTTAAGTAGATCGTGTAATGAACTAGGATAATCTAGAAAAACTTCAACAAAATATGAAATATCCTAAAAATCATTATCAATTTTTTTGAGGTAAATCTATCTCAGTTTCTCTAATAATTGATCTGGAGTTATCCAATGAAATCCACTGTACGGCATTGGTTCTGACATAACATACAAATTATTAGTATCCAGATAAATAATATAGTTAGATGTTAGATTTATATCATAACTTTTTAGATATTTGTTATTAGCAGCTGCATATCTTTTATTATAACGCTTTTTCCGCCTCTGATAACTTTTTCAAAATAGTTAAAAATATTAACATCTGTCAAGCGATCCAATTATATCTTACTAGTTATTTTTTGAACGTTGATACAGTATTTCAGAGGCTCTTGTAATATTCCATCGCTAGAAAATTCAAACAGAATTTTAATACAGAAATATTGTTTATTTTTAATTTTACTATACTCTTTACGATGTAAGCCGTTGAACTGTTTTTATCAAACAATAATGCTCCTGATAAATAATAAATTTATTGTATCTTGTGTAGCATTTTGTGAGATATATCTCAGGAAAATATTTTCTTTCTCATCTAGTCCAAAAACATTTACTGAGTTACTGTTTTGTTTTTCAAATTCAAATCCTTCTACTGGAAAATCAGTGCCATTAAACATTAGTTCGTCTTTGTACGGAAAATACTTGCTAACACGATCAGCATTTTTCCTTCTGGAAACATCGAAGAAAGAATAGACCATTGATAACATTTGTTGTCATTATTTTGACATTTATACAGCATTTTTGTTTTAATTTTTTAGGCAGATCGACGTACAAACTACCGCAAAGTTCGTTATATTTTGATGTGTGGAATAAAGCTTCTTTTATAATTTCAAATTTACAACTTGATCCTGATGGAGTAATTGCTTCTAATTTTTGTTTCTTTCTTGATGTATTTCATTGGCGACTGTGGCAATATTTGTTCCAGATACTATTTTTCTCGATTAACACGTTAGATAAAGTTCTGAAAGTTTACTGTCAAAACTTTTTCTTTCAAAAATTACATCAAGTATAACCTCAACTGCGTTTAATTTTGATAAAATCGTATGATATTGGACTACAAGTTTGAAATGTTTATGAGTTGCAAGTTTGTTTTTTATGAAACAGGTTGTAAAAGATGAAATAAATTTATGGATCTAAAATATTTTAAAATAATTTGATCATTATTTTTGTAACTATTACTTTAACCGGAAAATGCTGTAGCAATGTTTTCAGATTTGATGAGGTTTCTTAGCAATATCTCGCAATTTTAACATTATATATAATAGTAATATTTTATATTTAATTGAATTTTTTAATTAGAGATATGAAACGCTATTGTGTATTGATAGAAATTTTGAGATATTTGAGATTGACTGTGGAAGAGCAAGAATTTTATCAAGTACACCAAAAGTATAATTTATCAGCTGCAAATGCATTAGGATCCATTATTAATATAATATCTATAAAAAAAAATGTTGGCAGACCAACACCAGCTGGTTATTAATTTAAGTAAAAGACGATGGTATAGAAACAATTGAAATGTTTAGAAAAGATTTTAGTTATGCTTTGTTTTACGACGATATTGTAGACGGACAGCGAGTTTGTCGAATAAATAGTGAAGATGCTGATAAAAATATTTAAAATTGTGCATTGCAAAATGAATTTGCACTTCATCCAGTATTTTACTTTTATGAGCCACATGATCGAAGAATTATTCGACATAAAAGAAAAAAAAATTGTTGGAAGTTTACAAAATAGCAGATATCTTACAGTAGCTGTTAGAGGAGCAAAACAAAAACTGTTTAAACCATTATATGTCACACGGTCTTGTATTTGAAACGTTCAACGATGCTATTTTAAATATTTTAGTTGTTTATTATATTAGTAAAATTAAATCTGATAATCGAAAACACAAAACGTGGAACTGGTGGTAGTAATAATTTTAAAAATCCAGTTAAACAAATAATTTAAATAAATATTGAAACTGGAGAAGAAGTGAAATTTAGATCAATGAAATCTGCAGCAAATCATCATGAAATTCATTCACAGAGAGAAAAAGATATCGCCTGCACCATAACAAAATCAACAATGTCAATATTGACCTTTAACAGATTTATCTTTAAATACGATAACCAAACAATTTTTCAATATCATTTCCAGTAAAACAGTTATGATTATGTGTCTGAATATTATCGCGATTAAATCGTAATGTCATTATCTTTTTTTAATCAAATTTTATCTTTTGTCACATTCGTAAAATGTTATAATAACATCAACAAAAAACTATGTCCTAACAAACAATTTCAAATCGCCTCAGCTAATTCTCCGAGATTTATTATAGTAACATTTTGGTGATATTTTATTTGTCCGAACAAATTATTTGTTAGTTAGACAAACTATTTATTATAATAATGAATTTAAGTGAAAGACTAGCTGCACTATAATCGAGGGATTATGTTTTTATAAGTGATAGATTTTCTAATTATACTGAAAATGATATTTTGCATAACTATGACGAAGATTATGTTGTTAGCAAAAAAGTTAAGCAGACTAACAGCTGGACGATATGATATTAAGTACCATGTTTCTAAAAAATAATAATAAAATTTAATTTTACTATCACTGAGCATCAAAATATTTTCGCAACTTATAAAACCTTTTATAAACGTAAAAATAACTGGACAACAAAGAAATTAAAATTACAAATTTATTTTTGTTAAAATATTTAATTTAATACCAGTTGATTATGCAAGATAATTACATTATATTTCTCTATCTCAACCAGTAAAATGTAAATTCGTGCTACTAAAATAAGAAGAAGTTTTTATTAATATTATTTAATCATTATAGATTTCGCTGGTACCCAGCTAATAAATTTATCGCTATATCCACGCCATTTGACTAAATTTTTTGTTGACATGCTTGTTAATAACTTTTTCAAAAACAAATATATCTTGTTCTGTTTTCTGAAGTTCTTTCTCGTAAATACTGTAATTTATAGGTTCACCTAATAAATCTTTCAATGAAAATATAACTGGTATTGGTAAAAGTACTTTATCAACAACAAATACTTCTTTGCTCCAGTTATGAGTATATCCTTTCTCAAATATTTGTTTCGTATGCGAAATTCTAACTTTATCACCAACTATAAATTTATGTCGTTGGCACATATTTTCACTTGCTAATATTGGAGTTACAATCGCTTCGTTTGGCGACATTTCTAGAGATCTGATTAATTTTATTGTAGTCGTCAACAACTTTTGTAAATTGTTAATATACTTAACTCGCATTTTAAGCTGTAAAATATTTGTGGATTTTTTATTTTAGCATGCGATTAAATCTTTCAACGATTTCTCTTTTCCCCTTTTTACTGTGACATATTTTCAATGTTATTTTGTTCTAAATGTTGTTCAAATGTATTATTTAAAAACTCTGCTCTAAGATCAGTCCAGATTCTATTTGGTTTTCTTTCTGTACTTGTTTTTATTTGTTTTAGCGCATCAGTCATCAATGTCACTGCTTTATCTTAGACCGTTATACTAAACTTGTATTTACTAAATACATCTACAACATTATAAATATATTTTTGTTATCATTAAATTCAGCAAGATTTGATACATCAACTAAATCCATCGCCCAGATATCATCAACGGCATTTGAAACAACGTTACGTCGAGGTAACGTATTTAGGTTTGTGCAGCTGATACGGAAGTGTCTCCAAAGCAAGATCATCATATAATTCCTTTTTTTACTGAGACCTAATTTATATTTTGCTCCAACAAAGCCCTGGACCCGTCTTCAGCAAAATGTTCTCGTCTATTTACAAGTTTCATATCACGAATTTCTTCGAGCATTACTTTATCGCAGCTGTATTTACTTTATTCGTTGTCTGGGCATTCAATGCTTCTGTAGCAGATATCATGCCGCATTGCTATTGCATCAATTTGATTGTAAGGCTCTTTTCCTGGCAGTGGATTATCGTTTTCATCAAGGTGTTTATCAAGAGGATTACTAGGTCCAGTATATTTATTGCCTGGCAATGTCCAACCGTTTTTTGGTTTCGTCAATTTGTCAAATAATTTGACTCACGCAGATACTGCATCACGATGGACGTCATATATGTAATACAATCACATATTCCCATGCACCTAATAAAAATATCTTACAATAATTTAAAAGCATGCGATTCCCTGATGATCTCAAGCTCTTTCAGTATTTATGTAAGATATTTTCCATTTGAACTTCGATCCCAAGGTGGTATAACATTTAAGTGTTGAACATATATGTTTTTAATTTAAATTTCATGCTGATATAGTATTGAAGAGTGTCGAAGGATACTTTACTTTGGTAAGTTGGTTCCTCAGTTATAACTAAGCCAGAAGGAGTCTAAAATGTTACACTATTCAAACTAGACTATTCCATTTGGTGAAAAGTTTCCGCTGTTTAAAACTTTCTAAGTAAATAATATCAATAAAACTCATACCTTTTCAAGTTAATGCATAGCCTAAACTCAGATTATTATATATTTTCGTAGTCATGTCGGTATGATTCCTTTAAGAAACATAAACAAGTAGCAAAATATTCAGTCTACTACCAAACTAATATATTATTTTCCAATGTTATAATTTGAACTCCAAAATTTTTAGTGCTACTCCTTAACAATGGCGATAAAGATTTAGGTCTGTGGGATTTTAGGCGACTTGAATACAAATTGAATGTAGTAATTAGATCTGAAGTTTCGCAAAAGATGTAATCTAACACCCAGCTAAGAACCATTTTCTTTCGTTAAAATTTAAGCTCAGACTATTGAAATGAAGTTATTAGGATCATACTGAGGCAGGGAAGAGAGATGAACTTCGATTACATAGCTTTGCAAGGTCAAGGACACTATTGTGCTGCCAAAAAATCCCCAGATGTTAGAACAACATTGCAATACTATGAATACAATGTTTTAAGAAGATACAATGTGTATTTTCGCATGTTGCACGATCAGGCTCAGGAATATTAACAAATGTCAAAAAAACTTCCTTTTAAGAGAAAACATTCCAATTTATAATGCGTCTTTTGCTAAAACAAAATTTGAAATATATCTAGCGATATATGAATATGATACGTCAGATCTAGTTCAACGATTGCAATATATTAATAGATTCGACATTTGTGAAAATTATTGAAATTTCAATGCTTTTAAACATTTCCAGAACATAATTATCAATAATATGTGTGATAGCAATCATCAAATTTGATATTTGAAGATAGTAAATGGTCTGTTTTCAGCTTCAATACAGTAAACCTAAATACTATTTCACTAAAATGTTGAATACGTTTCCTTTCATCCTCATATGCTATAGTCCTTGTATTGACCTAAAATGTATGAGACCGTCATGTATTTGTATGACTAAATTTCTATTCAGATATATTCGCGTTTCTTGCTCACAGAGGCACGCCAGTATTGTTACATTTCGTGACAGTTGTATCCAAAATTAAAACAAGCACCTATATTCCGATCTCTATATAATAACAGACCCACGAACACATCCGTTTCAAATTTATTTACATAATTGAAAGATTAATTTTCAATACTTTTAATAAAGATTTTATAATATAATTAGTATGGGGTTTTTTGGGGGGGGTCACGTCTATTGCATTCCTCAGATAGAACAGAATTTAGGATTAGAAGGAATGTCACGCAAAGTCTTTGTTGTAACATATACATGGGGAAGACCATTCACAACACCGATTTCGGTGATAGATGTTTACTTGTATCGTCTATACACCTTGAATGCAACATATATTCAACACACCAAATAAGCATATCATTGAATTACTCCTACTACCTGTTTACAAATTTTCCTTCTTATTCTAGACACGATTGCACACAGGAAGAAACCATGTCCTTATTTACTGAATATATTGCGGCAATGAGAAAATATACATGTATACCAGCAGTAACTTCCAACAAAATCGCGTGTTACTTGTGATCATTTATGAACTTTTAAGAATTATATAGTTTTTTAAACAGAGTCCACTTAATAGGTATTATGGATGGATCTCTGAGACGTCTAATATGCACTCTGACAAAGCAACCGCTGCTGCACTCAGTTTAATTGACATTGTTGCAATAAGAATCATTTGACAACTATTTCTTCCTTTAATCAGCATAGAGTAAATTTACATGGCTAAGTATTGCTAAGTAATGCATGCTGAGTACATTAAAGACATTTCCAGAACCAATGACTTGCCAACATTAAATGTTTCGCAACTCTGGTGTTATCTTACCGTGTCTTACATTATATTAATTTTAATAATTATCTCACTATGATCATTCCAAAATCAGCATAT
>JAEAOA010002352.1:2875000-2897500 GCA_016746295.1 Potamilus streckersoni | reverse complement strand
TCCCATTACCTTCTATTATTATTATATTACTGTGAATCAACAGTAACAGTGCCAGATTGAACCCTGTGGAGGCCACTAGGCACTCCAAATCTAGGAGGCCCACATCGCAAATTATCTCCTAATACGTCAAGATCAAATCAATTCAATATTATTTTAATCCGTTGTCGCTGGGCCCCTATAAGAAGTGGGGCCCATAGGCCGGTGTCTACTCTGCCTATTGGGTAATCCCACACTGAATAGTGATGGATAATCGTATCCAACAACAGCAAATAAATACACGATATTTCATGCGTAAACAATGCATGAAACTGTTATTAAAATAGGTATTGATTTTTTGCAAAATTGTTAAGAAAATTTCGTAAGTATCCCGCCTGTTCTGTAAAGTCTAAATATTTTGGTTTTGGTGAGGTTTCAAACGTGTAAAGCGTATTTTCGAAAAGAATCCATACTATGCAAAATTATTCAATGACTACATACGCCCCAATCACATCTTTCACTGCATAGTTTTCAAAATAGGAGAAAATGTGGATGCATCTCAATCTTGGTCATTGACATAGTGATATCAATTCACGACAGACCGACTTTTTAAAGTTATATCTCAAGCTTGGTCATTGACGTAGTGATATCAATTCACGACAGACCGACTTTTTAAAGTTACATCTCAAGCTTGGTCATTGACGTAGTGATATGAATTAACGGCAGACCAACTTTTTAAAGTTACATCTCCAGCTTGGTCATTGACACAGTGGTATGACTTCACGGTTGACCGACTTTTTAAAGTTACATCTCAAGCTTGGTCATTGACGTAGTGGTATGATTTCACGGTTGACCGACTTTTTAAAGTTATATCTCAAGCTTGGTCATTGACGTAGAGATATGAATTAACGGCAGACCAACTTTTTAAAATTACATCTCAAGCTTGGTCATTGACACAGTGGTATGACTTCACGGTTTACCGACTTTTTAAAGTTACATCTCAAGCTTGGTCATTGACGTAGTGGTATGAATTCACGGTTGACCGACTTTTTAAAGTTACTTACAGGCTTGGTCATTGACATAGTGGTATGACTTCACGGTTGACCAACTTTTTAAAGTTACATCTCAAGCTTGCACATTGACTTAGTGGTATAAATTCACGGTTGACCGACTTTTTTAAAGTTACATCTCAAGCTTGGTCATTGACATAGTGGTATGACTTCACGGTTGACCGACTTTTTAAAGTTACTTCTAAAGCTTGGTCATTGACATAGTGGTATGACTTCACGGTTGACCAACTTTTTAAAGTTATATCTCAAGCTTGGTCATTGACGTAGTGATATAAAGTAACGGCAGACCAACTTTTTAAAGTTATATTTCAAGCTTGGTCATTGACGTAGTGATATCAATTCACGATAGACTGACTTTTTAAAGTTACATGCATATAGAAGATAGATAGAAAGAAGCCGAACATTTAATACTAAATTCATCGGTCATAAAAGGAAATATTTAATTACAGAACTGAGTCTTTCAACATCGGGATATTAAGGCTTGCAAAGATATGTACAAGCAAACAATCAGCATTTATATATATATATATATATATATATATATATATATATATATATATATATATATATATATATATATATATATATATATATATATATATATATATATATATATATATATATATATATGTATGTGTGTGTGTGTGTGCGTGCGTGTGTGTGTGTGTTTGCCTGCTTAAGTTAGTGATTTAATTACTTTGATTTAGGAACCTGTTCTCATTTCTTCTAACGTGAGTTTGCGAATAAATGACACAGTAGCTTCCTGTGAATTAGTTGGCTTGTCATTCTGCATGCTTACTTTACCAAATATACTAGCCGGTATCTATTATATATATATATATATATATATATATATATATATATATATATATATATATATATATATATATATATATATATATATATATATATATATATATATATATATATATATATCGTGCTTTAGATGGGATTTAATCCCACATTAACAACTTTGATTTGCAATAAAGGAGTTTGCACTCATCTATAGGTCTGGTCGTGCATTGTAACCAGGCTAATAATTTATAATTTCAAGTTCTTCATCAGCGCATTTTTAAAGTTAGGCCCCAAATTTATGACTTAAAAATCTGATTCATATTTTCTTTTTCAACGTTAATCACCGAATGTATGACTTAAAGACCTAATTTGTTGCACTTTTAAAGTCAGGCGCCAAATTTTTTGCTTCAATAACCGATTTATGGCATTTGCAAAGTCAGGCTCCTAATTTATGAGCCCAAGACCAATTTCATGACATTTTCAAAATTAGGCTCCGAATGTATAACTTCAAGATCCTATGGATGGTATTTTTAAATTTAGGCAATGAATTTATGGTTCAACTCGTAATACATGGCATTTTCAGAGTCAAACCACCAATTTATGACCTAATGGACTAATTCATGGCGTTTTCAAAGTCGGGATCGGAATTTTTTTATATAAAGATATGATTCGTGGCATTTTCAAAATCAAGTCAATAATTTTTCACGTAAAGACCTGATTCGTGACATTTTCCCAAAACCGGACCGGATTAACTACTTCAATGTCTGATTCATGTCATTTGCAAAGTTATGATTCGAATTTATTACTTCAATATCGAATTTATGGCATTTTTAAAGTTGCCCCAAATTTGTTGCTTCAAGATATAAATCATGAAACCTTGAAAATCTAAGACGCACGTCTTTTCAGCTCACTCACACATTTTACCTCCGTCCGCATGAGATCAAGTCTCTGTTATATTAACATGGGTTTGCAAGAAAATTTGCCAGTTGATTCCCATCCTCTGTGGTTCTTCCATTGTCATTCCGTGTTCTTTCTCCACCTAATATACTGGCCGCCATATATTGCCCATTATGTGCTGCAAAATGGTGTGAAACTCCACATTAATTTTAATATGCACTGTACTGAGAGTCAAATCAGGCCCCGAATGGTTGACTTCGAGATCTGGTTAATGACACTTTCAAATTCAGGCCCAAATTTATGACTTCAAGATTATGTTTATGAATTTTCGAAGTAAGGCCCCGAACGTTTTACATTGTATTTATGACATTGGTATGGGTAAGCCCTGAAGTTATGACTTTCAGGGTTTTATTCATGTCATTTTCAAAGTAAGGCACCGAATGTATGACTTCAAGATCGTATCATGGCATTTCTAATTTCTGGCCCAGAAATGTATTACTTCATGAACGTATCATGGCATTTCTAATTTCTGGCCCAGAAATGTATTACTTCATGAACGTATCATGGCATTTCTAATTTCTGGCCCAGAAATGTATTACTTCATGAACATATCATGGCATTTATAATTTCTGGCCCAGAAATGTATTACTTCATGAACGTATCATGGCATTTCTAATTTCTGGCCCAGAAATGTATTACTTCATGAACGTATCATGGCATTTCTAATTTCTGGCCCAGAAATGTATTACTTCATGAACGTATCATGGCATTTCTAATTTCTGGCCCAGAAATGTATTACTTCATGAACGTATCATGGCATTTCTAATTTCTGGCCCAGAAATGTATTACTTCATGAACGTATCATGGCATTTTTTAAGTTTCCAAGATTATGATTTCAAGATTGTATTCATGACATTTTTAAAGGCAGGCAGCCAAGTTTTGTAATGCAGGACCTCGTTCGTAGCATGTTATAAATTAGGCCCGCAATTATGCCTTCAAACTCTGACTCATCATCATATTCATGTCGTTCTTAATATCGGATCCATAATTTATTACTTCAAGATCGTGTTCATTGCATTTATTTTAGTCAGGTGCAAGATTGTTACTTCAAGATCGTATTCATTGCCTTTTTTAGGCAGGCTGCAAGATTGTTACTTCAAGGTCGCGTTCATGGCATTCTTAACGTTGGTCCTCTGATTTATGACCTCAAGACGTCTTTCATGTCATTTTCAATGGTAGGTCCTTAATTTATGACCTAAATACCTTATTATTAGCATGTTAAAAGTGGGTCCCCTGAATTTATTACTTAAATACCCGATTCATGAAACGTTTAAACATTAGGCCTAACATGTATGTCTTCAAACTATGATTCATAGCACTTGTAGGAGCCGAATTTGTGGCAAGATATGATTCATGGCATGTTCAAAGTCATTCCCCGAAAAGAAGACCTCAAGACCTAAATGATTGGTTCTTTAATGGAATGTTGTACATAAGTTATCAGTTCCAAAGAAATATATAATCAGAGTTATGTCGAAGTTCTGTGACTTTGAAAGAAGAATGGTCGGCATTGGTTAAAATTAAATTTTGAATAAATGAAAGATAAAAGCAAGATGTCGTTATTCTTTATGATTGATGTTTTGGCGTTACTTATTACAGCGCGTTACGTGTTTTCTCATCCATAGACTTATCGGATTGCTACGTTATACGAACTATTCTCAGTAGTAGATAAATATACGTTTTGGACTTTTAGGATACAAACGGTATTTTATACAGCCCACTAAATATATACCATATATACCCCATGTCATTATCTCAAGGTCACTACATATACACACCATGTCATTATCTCATTGGTATAAAGCCCATGTGCTACCCACAAATTATAATCAATGAAAAGTGAACAGAATCATGTGGTAGAGAGGCAGTGCCCTAGTAACCAACAAAATCCGTATTATCACATTATTATTTCTTCTTAGGTGAATTTTCATTCCCGACAGGACAGTCTTGAACTCATTTGTGCTAATTCTTATATCCTCAATAGCGCTAATACAATTTACTAATGTTATTGAGATTCATATTTATGCAGTTGCACGAAGTTTCCAAAAAATAACTACATAAATGTAATAGTATTGAAAGCAATTTGCAAGCAGTGGGATCGGTTACTGTTGTGTAAAATCTATTTTGATTGATTGATTGATTGATTGATTGATTGATTGATTGATTAATTGATTGATTGATTGATTGAGTGAGTGAGTGAGTGAGTGAGTGAGTGAGTGAGTGAGTGAGTGAGTGAGTGAGTGAGTGAGTGAGTGAGTGAGTGAGTGAGTGAGTGAGTGAGTGAGTGAGTGAGTGAGTGAGAGAGAATTAAACGCACAGTCTAGCATTTCTTTCAGAGACTAATGTTTGAGGAGATTTAAAAAGAAATACGTCAATCGATGATTTCAGACAAAAGCTCACACGTTTCAAATTTTATTACAAATATTCAAAATATGAGTTTTCAATGCTGATTCTAAAGTTATTATAATAATATTATTTAATTCTTGGTCAAGTCTATTCCATTCGTTAGGCAGAACAAATTCTTGGCTTAGAAGGAAGTCATGCAAGACCCATATGGTAACATAGAGAAGGAGAGACTATACATAACACGATTTTCCATTGACAACACCGAGGTCGGTAAAATATGTTAATTTTATTGCCTATGTATTTTGAAAGGAAAATATTCTCAGCACGCCACACTAAATAATTCGCAATCCCTGTTTACAATTATTCCTTCTGATTCCAGATACAGGAAGAGATAATGTACTTATATACTTGATATAGAGAGAGTCAAAAGTACATTTTCGTGCAACAAATGTAAGCACTTTTGCAGAGCCTAACTTTTGATAAGCTAATTAAAGAAATACGCCCATCACACTAGAATCATGTTTGTCGAATATTTTACCTTTTCATAAGTAATTTGAAAGGATAAGAAGAGAAAAGAAAAACATCCTGGCACCAGAAGTCTCAAAATAATATATAATAGCACCCATTATTCTGAGTATTCTGTTAAATACAGATAAACAGATTTCTCATTGTAAAAGATAAAACTTAATATATTTACAAAGATGTCTACGGTGTATGTATGAGTTCTATTTCACAGTCAACGATTTTAATTTATATATTTTCATCTTTGATTCTGTCTCGATGAAACATAATCTACTTTGTGTATTTCCTCTCTAGGACTTGTTTTCATTCTACATTTGCATCGATGAGAAATCTTCATATATGTGCATAAATTGCATGGGGATACATACCGTATTCCTACGTGACTCATAAGAACAGGAACTAAACCAAGAAGATCAAATTCTTCGCGTCATTTGAAATAGGAAACTCTTCATATTTACACGCGTTTTATAAATTAATCATACTGAAAGTAAACTAGGTGTGCTCATGAGAGAGAGAGAGAGAGAGAGAGAGAGAGAGAGAGAGAGAGAGAGAGAGAGAGAGAGAGAGAGAGAGAGAGAGAGAGAGAGAGAGAGAGAGAGAGAGAGAGAGAGAGGTTGATTGGCATGGGTTCGTTGTTATAATACAAGTGGACATGAAATAATAACTTTATAAAGTGCTTCACGTTAATAATGAGCTTAATTCTAAATAAGATTGAAAACTATTTCAGGTTAAGAATGATGTAAAATTTTAGTGTATGTTAAGTACAATCTAATGATGTAAAATTTTAGTGTATGTTAAGTACAATCTAATGCAATTTCAAAATGAACAACTTTCTTAATTACATTTCGTCTATAAACCTGGTTGAAAGATTATGTAACAAAGTAATTATTGTGTATTTCTCAACTCCGCAATAGAGAGGGAGTTTTGTTACACGTGCGTAAATTATATATATATATATATATATATATATATATATATATATATATATATATATATATATATATATATATATATATATATATATATATATATATATATATATATACCGTATGCTCATGTGAACAAACTATTGTACTAATAGGTTAAATACTCGGTACAGACACAATACTAAATCTGGAAATATCTGGGGATAAGATGAATTCATTATTAGTAACTTGACATGGCACTTCCCATTGCAACTGGAAATTATTTTTGATCTTGAATAAACAAATATTCCTTTGTTATCAAGGGAAACTGTCATGTTATGTAAGACATTAAAAGTTGCTTGTGTTGTTGGAAAGGTTCCCGAAACAAAAACGAAAACATTGGTAAAGCATTTCTAATATTGGTAATACGCAGATATTCCTCTGTTGTCAAGGAACTGTCATGTTATGTAAGACATTAAAAGTTGCTTATGTTGTTGGAAAGGTTCCCGAAATAAAAACAAAAACATTGGTAAAGCATTTCTAATATTGCTAATACGCAGATATTCCTCTGTTATCAAGGAACTGTCACGTTTTTTAAGACATTTAAAGTTGCTTATGTTGTTGGAAAGGTTCCCGAAACAAAAACGAAAACATTGGTAAGGTATTTCTAAAATATGGAGTTAGATGTATTTTGCGTGTGTCTCTTTCTGGATGCAGTCCATACATAATTATATGGTCTTTGGTAAACTCTGAAATACATAAAGACCCTAACAAAGTAAACAGCTCATTGAGAAAAATACTAACGCTGGCACTATATTTAGTAATCGTTTAGTGTTTGTAAAATTATTATTATACGTCACGTGACAGGTGGGATTTCCATTGTTTCGTCTTTTCTTTAACCAGAAAACGTTCCAATTTAGAGAGGATGTTTTGATAGCACAACATTTCAGATATATCTAGAGGTTGTATGAATATAATAAATAAGATATAGTTCAACAATAGTAAGAAATTCAACATTTCTTTAAAGTATTGAACGTTCAATGATGCTAAAAGATTACTCATATACAAGCAAATGTTACAACTGGAGAAAAAATACCAATAATGTGTTATAATGTAAATGATTAAACTGTACAAATATTTATAATGCATTCTCTGTCATGTGTGTGCATTTATGTCTGTAGTTTTGTTGGTAGGTATGCATGTATATATGCAACAAATATGTGTGTTCTTTGTATATGCATAAAATCTATGAAATCGTTTCACTGAGAAATACACAAATCGATTCACTTTATAGAAATAATATTCAACTTTCTTCATTTTGTGGGGGGGGTCATTCTAGATGTAAATCACTATGTCATCTTGATCTTTGGGAATATTGGTCTTTATATTACCCACACAACTTTTATTTAGTCATGTTTAATGTTTCTGATGCAATGAAAAAGTTATGATATGGTCTTACCTGGCTGGAATATATTACCTCCAAAAAAGACAACATCTCTGAGCTTCTTAGAACGATAGAAGCACCACTACCACTAAAGTTATTTTAAATATGTCGTTGAAGAAACTGTGATTTCCAGATTGGTGGAAACTGATGCCCATTTACAATTCCTTAAAACTTTTATTTACAGGAAGTTTCCAGCAATAGATCTTTATCAATATATACTTTGTTGCGACAAAAGTTTTGAAAGATGCATTGTAAATATGACAGTAACTATTTTAGGCACAACAAAACATGGATCTTTTTCAATTTATCAATCAGTATTCCTTCTCGGTTACATCACTGTTTTTCTTAACGCACTGAATAGTACCATAGTATATGTAGGTCACTGGAACAATCTAACAATTTTTTAGTGTAATGCACGATGGATCAAAAGCTTTTGATCAGGTCTGGCAAAGAGGCTTTACATTTAAATTGAACGAAGAAAGTGTTTGGAGTAAGTTACTCAAACAGTTTCAACCTATCTAGGGGATAGAAAATCAATCGTCTTTTTGTATATGTTCACCAGAAACTATAATAATGTTGGTGTACCACAAAGATCCATTCTTTGTTTCTTTTATTTTTAACCACGTCAAAAGGTGCATACGAAATATATGCATTTCCCTAATCTGTCTCTTTGAAGATTATATATCCCTTTACTGATAAAATAAAGTATTCATGACTAATGTTCTAATAAAACTGTATGAAATGTACATGAAATGGCTCCTATTGTTTACTCCAGAACGAAACAGTACTTATGTTAATGAGCTTGTTGTTTCTTTTTTGGAAGGGGGGGGTACGAACAAGAAAGTAGAAAATATTCCTGAACTTTGTTTTGAAAATGGTGATGTTTACTGTATGGATCCTTGTCATCATCTAGGATTATAACTTTCATCAAATAGTAACTGGACCAGTCATATCGACATCAGTTTGAAGACACTAAAAGCTGATGATTCAGAAAATTAAATGTCATCTTACCATCCAAATTTGATCCAATCTGTAAATAACTTTTGCATTAGACCAATTTTAGAATATTCTTCTGTAGTCTGCAATGGATGCGCCTTTATTTAAATAACACACAACACACCAGGTTCAATAGACACTTTATTGTACATATAAAATAATCTTTTTGGCATAATGGGGGCAAATCTTGTCACAGCACACTGCACCAGCCCGGCTCTGAATTGTTTTAAAGGATACCTCAGGACAGGAAGCATGTTGGAGTTTGTAGGGTTGTTAAAATTGTCCGATACCTGCAAGTGTTGGGCAGAAAGGGGCTGACCGGAGGTATATAGGAACGATGGTCCTATACCTGCATGTTGAACCGCCAGGGGCTGACAGGAGGTATATAGGGACAATGACAACCCAAACACGACAAGTCCGATCTGAGGATGCCATGATAACAAACATCAGCCGATACTCCATACATGCACCGCAGGAAGCAGGTATGAAGTATATGGGCATAATAGTGGAGTACATTTAAGTACTGACACAAATTGGGGTTCAAAGCAAAGTTTTTTGAATGAATGAAACTTGGCAATGGCCAAAACGAGTGAGAGTAGCACTGTGACTTTGGAACAGTGTGACTGTAACGAGGCCCACAATTTGAAGTAAGGTAAGGATATATAAGGGGAATAATGCCTGGAAATGCATGAAATATATTTGAATTGCATGTTAAAGCCTGGTGAACGGGAAGGTAAGAATATTAGGTACATGTTTTTGATAGTCAGTTAGGAATTCACATGTGCACTAATAGATGATACCAGTGAAATGACAGTGTAGCATAGATACAGCATTACAGCATCTCTTAAGCATAAAGAAATAAAAAATAAAATTGTGTGATGGTTTCACAAAGTTAACAAATGAAAAATGTATTGATATACACAATCATGTAATGAACTAGTGAGGCAATTGATTTGACATCTGTCTCTGTGCCAAGCTAATTCTGTCCGGATGCACCTGAATATATCCACCATATGCATTAGAGAACATCGACCTAAGGTATGGATTAAATGGTCCGGAATTCCAGCCTTAGCGGCACTAGTAGCTAGGCATACAGAACGTCACTGTACATAGAATACATATGAATATCCACCCCTTGACGGAAAACATCAGTCTTAGATGCTCCAAGATGCAGAATGAATATGCGCTTAACCATATGAAAAAAATGTCAGAATACTTAACCACATTGCATAAATCCAAGAAATGCTAACAAACACAATGCACTGCACGAACAAGTCCAGTCAGTGAACACCCTCTTGCAACACGGGTAATAACTGCACCATCATCTTGTATGTAATAGGAAATCTGCGCATACTATATGTTTGCCCATGAAGTATACTCTATAACATCTCTGCTCCTGAAAAGCATTACTATGACCAGCAAATAGGCAATGGAATCAATTCCTGTAAGGTATAGCCTGTCTATGAGATAGAAAACCAATCGTCTTTTTGTATATGTTCACCAGAAACTATAATAATGTTGGTGTACCACAAAGATCCATTCTTTGTTTCTTTTATTTTTAACCACGTCAAAAGGTGCATACGAAATATATGCATTTCCCTAATCTGTCTCTTTGAAGATTATATATCCCTTTACTGATAAAATAAAGAATTCATTACTAATGTTCTAATAAAACTGTATGAAATATACATGAAATGGCTCCTATTGTTTACTCCAGAACGAAATAGTACTTATGTTAATGAGCTTGTTGTTTCTTTTTTGGAAGGGGGTACAACAAGAAAGTAGAAAATATTCCTGAACTTTGTTTTGAAAATGGTGATGTTTACTGTATGGATCCTTGTCATCATCTAGGATTATAACTTTCATCAAATAGTAACTGGACCAGTCATATCGACATCAGTTTGAAGACACTAAAAGCTGATGATTCAGAAAATAAAATGTCATCTAACCATCCAAATTTGATCCAATCTGTAAATAACTTTTACATTAGACCAATTTTAGAATATTCTCCTGTAGTCTGCAATGGATGCGCCTTTATATATTGAAACTGGAGCAAGTATAGTTACGTTACGCCCAAAAATACCAATACAATTTCCAAAAAAGTAGTATTCGGACTATCATGCTGAATTAACCCCCACCCACGTGTATCCGAACAAATATATTATAACCTTCGACATTTAATAATTTAGTCACTTCCAATTTCATGCTAAATTCTACTTTAAAAAATGTTTGAATACCATTAGAGTCTATTAAGAAACTTAACCAGGTTACTAAATATAGCTTGTCTTACTGTGCTTCGAAATTTTTTGTCAAAAAATAGAATTCAATAAAAAGTTTGTATGTAATGGTCAAGCATTAATATCATCCATATGATGTACTCAGGTTTAAAGCTAATATTTATCTTGGTGACACACCTTTTTTTCTTGTGGTGACAGAAACATCTCCTTCAATTTCCTCAAGAATCAGCAACATACAGAGTTGATGGGACAATTACTCATAGTGCCATACCGAACTGTGAGCTAAAATCTACAGAGTTGATGCGACAATTACTCATAGTGCCATACCGAACTGTGAGCTAAAATCTACAGAGTTGATGGGACAATTGCTCATAGGTCCATACCGAACTGTGAGCTAAAATCTACAAAGTTGATGGGAAAATCACTCATAGTGCCATCCCGAACTGTGAGCTAAAATCTACAGAGTTGATGGGACAATTACTCATAGTGCCGTACCGAACTGTGAGCTAAAATCTACAGAGTTGATGGGACAATTACTCATAGTGCCATACCGAACTGTGAGCTAAAATCTACAGAGTTGATGGGACAATTACTCATAGTGCCATACCGAACTGTGAGCTAAAATCTACAGAGTTGATGGGACAATTACTCATAATGTCATACCGAACTGTGAGCTAAAATCTGCAGAGTTGATGGGACAATTACTCATAGTGCCATACCGAACTGTGAGCTAAAATCTACAAAGTCGATGGGACAATCACTCATAGTGCCATACCGAACTGTGAGCTAAAATCTACAGAGTTGATGCGACAATTACTCATAGTGCCATACCGAACTGTGAGCTAAAATCTACAGAGTTGATGGGACAATTACTCATAGTGCCATACCGAACTGTGAGCTAAAATCTACAGAGTTGATGGGACAATTACTCATAGTGCCATACCGAACTGTGAGCTAAAATCTACAGAGTTGATGGAACAATTACTCATAGTGCCATACCGATCTGTGAGCAAAAATCTACAGAGTTGATGCGACAATTACTCATAATGCCATACTAAACTGTGAGCTAAAATCTACAGAGTTGATGGGACTATTACTCATAGTGCCATACCGAACTGTGAGCTAAAATCTACAGAGTTGATGGGACAATTACTCATAGTGCCATACCGAACTGGGAGCTAAAATCTACAGAGTTGATGGGACAATTACTCATAGTGCCATACCAAACTGTTAGCTAAAATCTACTGATTTGGGAAAAGAGTGATATGATATAAATAACAATTTTAGAATTGTACGTGTGAGTAAAGATATAAACAACAACGGACGATTTCAATATTTTATTTAAAACACGAATGCTTGTCGTGTACCCCCATTCTCTCTCTCTCTTTCTCTCTCTCTCTCTCTCTCTCTCTCTCTCTCTCTCTCTCTCTCTCTCTCTCTCTCTCTCTCTCTCTCTCTCTCTCTCTCTCTCTCTCTCTCTCTCTCTCTCTCTCTCTCTCTCTCTTGTCATTTTCTATATTGGATTTTGCTTCATTGTTAGTATGCTGAAATGATTTGAAATGCTTCTGTCATGTAGGACGTGCACTAATGAAGTTATTTTAACAAATTCTTATTCCCCCTTGTATTATAGGGTGACAATCAGATGCATATTTAAATCAAACCGTACAAGTTCTGTGTTTACTCTAAAGTACTGTATTTGAACTAAACCTCTCAAGTACTGTATTTACACTAAACTTTACAAGTACTGTGTTTAAAATAAATCTTACAAGTACTAGATTTAAACTAAAACCTCACAAGTATTAAACTTTAAAGGAAATTTCACAAGTACGGTATTTAAACTAAACGGTATAAGTACGATATTTAAACTAAATCTTACCAGCCCCAAATCTAGTTTAAATTCTGATCATTACATTACGAAAATAAATTCAAGACTGTATCTAGAGCAAGTATATCTGATAGGTACAATCAATTGGATGAAACTTAATTCGTTTCATTTCTCAGTATGAAAATGAAAAACGAAAATCAAAGCTACGCAAAGAACTAGTTATACAGAATGTAATATATTCATAGCTCAATACAATCACAAGTTATGAGAATAAAAAATTTGTATAAAAAAAAGTCCGAAAAGAAAGCGAGTTAGTAACTGACACAGCCTGGAAAAGTAATTCATTTTACCCCGACGTGTTCTTGTTTTATAATGGCAAGTGCAATGAATGTGTATTTCATTCCAGATATTAAAAGACAAAACTTATTATGTATTTTAATATCTGCTTCCATGCACATTGAATTTTGATGTTTCGTAAAATGTTGTTCTTTATTTATTTCCATCTGAAGGGGCAAGCTAGGTTCATTTTGATTATAAGATAAAAGCAGAAGAAACCGACAATTTCCTGAAACCCCAATTTTTACTTCTTTTGTATTGGTCACTGTGAGCCTCGACCATTCACCTATTTACTTCTGAACCTGTTTATTGTTGTTTTATAATGCGAAACTGATAATGTATATAATTTACTGTATATACCGTCGTTGCGTACTAACGTATATACCAATGTCATCCATAGTACACGGTATTGGATATAGTTTCAGCTGTGTTGGTGTTGCTGTGCTGTGTTTGTGCTGTGCTGTGTTGTGTTGTAGAGCTGTATGCTGCGTGTGCAATGCTGAGCTGTGCTGTGCATATGTTTTCGAGTGCTTCAAATATTCCAACGTTGCTAGTCGGGTTGAGGGTAATCGGGCGTTGCAGACCAAAGTGGCGGGCGCTAATTGTCTAACCGAGGAATCAATGGTGATCGGTGACTACAAATAATCTTTGCTTGTTTGGCCAGTGGAACTGGTAGCAAAAAGTTAAGGGAGTATAGACCATGCTCCAGATATAATATTTTAGCCGTGGGCTAATGTAGGGTTTTTTGTAATACCCAGTGTTTTGCTATTGAGTAAAACTATCAATTCATTATTTTGAACGAACTATCACTTGTTTTGCTATTATGAATAAAACTATAATTTCGTAATTTTTAACGAAATATCGTTGGTTTTGCCATTATGAGTAAAACTATAAATGCGTCATTTTCAGCAAAAAATCGTTTGTATTTTACTATTGTGAAGATCATATTTCTGTTTTGTGATATACAGTACCGTAAATCATTCTCTGTTTTTGTCTTGGTATCGTATTTGTTGCATTAGTAAGATCGTGCTAATTATGTTAATTAGTTCCATATTGGGACCCATGCACGCACGTATCTGTCATACTTCATTTGATATTTTCATATAACATTAAATATTGTATATGCATTCCCATTAATGGTGTTTTGTTGTAAATCCGAAAATCCCAATACTGTTATCTTAGTTTTGTGTTTATAAACATAACCAAACTGACTCTTATTGGAAGAAAATATTCTGAAACAAATGTATTAGGGATGTGGCAAATGTCCAATGCTTTTATAGGATTTAAGATTTGTTTGGGCTTTGGATATTTAAAATTTAAAATTCAAACTTCATCCGTTATGTGCTGTGGTGATGACGATCTGTGCGTGTGCAGAGCGTGAGTGTGTATGTGTGTGTATTTGTGTGCGTGTCCTTGCGGTTGAGGATACAGTCGGAAGAATGTCGAGGGTTCACACCGATTCATTGCAACCCAGGTCGGCTGCGGGGCTCCGAGTGGTCTAAAGCGCTGACCGTTACGGATCACTGCCATCTCACCTCTGCGTGAGTTCGAGTCCAGACTCGGCTAACATGGGTAAGTGAGAGAGCCTGCCAGTAGCTCCTCGTGGGTCGGTGGTTCTTCCTGGGGTTTTTCAGGGTTCTTCCTCCACCATTAATGCTGGCCGCCATGTATAGCCTATCTTGTGCTGAAAAATGGCGTTAAACCTTACAACAACAACAACAACAACAACTAGGTCGGTAGCCTCTGAGTGTCCTTGAGAAAGGCACTTAGTTCCGATTTTCTCGACATGATATATATAATAATATATTAAAAGTAACGTTGAAACGAACAAAATATACCAATCGTTGTTATTTGGTGATTTGAATATTTACCCGATATATGTTCATGGTCTCAAATTTCTTTAATACAGATTTTCTAACAGATTTGGCAAACATTGTTGAATTCAAATCTCTCATCTTCCTCCCTGAACACTATATGGTTTTGCATTTTTCTATCTCAATTCTTGATACCATAGCTTTAGCAAATTTACTCAAAATATTGTAAAATGCA
The DNA here is from genome assembly GCA_016746295.1 of Potamilus streckersoni. Classification (NCBI taxonomy): domain Eukaryota; kingdom Metazoa; phylum Mollusca; class Bivalvia; order Unionida; family Unionidae; genus Potamilus; species Potamilus streckersoni. The sequence goes on along the minus strand of JAEAOA010002352.1, from coordinate 2,882,045 downwards.
TGAATACAATCTGTTCCTCTGTAAAATCGTGGTTTGTATTTATTGTGGATTAATTTTAAATAGAAACTAACCTTGGTGAAATATGTTGGACTGATTTGATGGTCCAGGATAAGTTTTAGTTCTGCTTCGCAGAGTCGGTACATTGTACGTGTGCTTTCAGTTCTGCCGTTCTGTGTCAGATTCGTTTAAAGCTCGTACATAGATACCTTCCAAACATTATATGTATGTATGTATGTATATATATATATATATATATATATATATATATATATATATATATATATATATATATATATATATATATATATATATATATATATATATATATATATATATATATATATATATATATATATATATATATATATATATATATATATATATATATATATATATATATATATGTTTTTCAGGCTATATATGAATTTATGTCTTTAATAATATGTATCATGCATGCTAAGAATTCATTTTTATCTATGACTGGAAGTGCATGTTAATGAAATTTAATTGGCAAGAAACGAAATTAAGAAAAGATGTAAACTAATTAGCAAGTAATGTAGTTAAAACAAGGCTTGAGTTCCATTAATTCATCTTTTGTAATTAGGCTGTGAACTTTTGTTACCGATAAAAATGCGTCCCGCTTGACACCGTTCAATTAGTGATCTATATCTACAGAGGCGTAGTACGAATATGTCTAGTTATGTCGTCGTTCCAGTTAGGAATGAAGAGTAACAGATATGAACAAGACAATAGTTTCATGACAACGGAGTTGTATGTGCATCAGGTTTCAGACTGACCATATTGGTCTTAGTTTTTGGAGTTACGATAAGACAATATCTGACATAACAAGAGTAGGAATATTATTTGACGCCAAGAAAAGGTCATTCATTTAATCCTTTGATGAAATGTATTGTATTAGTATAACATGGCTAATTACATTTAATATAAATTTTTGGTATTTTTATTCCTGAGAAATGTCATATTCAATCTCATTGTGTTTATGTATTTGATTAAATTGTTACATTTAATATACGGGGGCAGCCAATCATATCCTAGAAAACGATACCCAAAGCACCACATACCAAGCGGGACAATTCCTCTAGCAATTATAGCCCTTTGATCATTTTCTATGATCACAAAAAAATGACTAAACTTTAAGCAAATCAAATCCATGATTAACGTTCAAAGCTTAAAACCATCACTGTGGAGTTTGTTGTATCCATTAAAAGACCTTTTACCTCTACCAAGATTCGAACCACAAACGTTCTTGTATGAATTCCTATGGTTTACACCTCAACAAGACCTTGCATAGTAACCAATGTGCAATATGCAACATTTACATGTAAAATCCAGCAGACATTTATGTGTACTCCAGTAGGAGTCAGTGATATTGTTTTTTGTTGTCCGATATGTGTGTTGGTCTGAGCAGTGAGTTTTAACCTTGAATTTTAGCATTATAGTATCTGGAAAAGACCTGGATTTCCATAATGGCATGCATAAGCCAGATCATTCATGATTTTTCATCGTCTATTCATGAACAGTTAGATATGGAGATCTACTGTCATTGGAAAATGCTTTATTCAAATTCATCCTTTCATTGCCATGATAAAATTTATATTGTCATCACCCAAAATTAGTGTTCGTGAACAAAATCAACAAAAATTGATTGTGAATGAAACTTGTTGTTGGTTGGGGTTTCCTTGTTTGTTTGTTATTTAGTTTGCTTTTTATTTTTGTTTGGTTGTTTTGTTTTGTTTATTTGTTGTTGTTGTCGTTCGTTTGTTTGTCTTTGTTTATTGTTTCTTTGGAGGGGTTGTTGTTGTTGTCTGGTTTATTTGGTTATTTTTTTTTTATTTATTTTTTTTATTGTTGTGATAAGTGCGGCGGCTCCGTGGTATCATATAAACTGCCGTAGGAAGAAACTCTTTACTCTTTTCTGGTTGCCCACCTCGTAATTGATCTGCCGTTCTTTGTTAAGAATAGAAAGAAAACGTACCACAGATGGTTTGTTGGGGGGAAAGGGGTAATAATGTCAGTGGTTGTTTTAATCAGAACGCAACTCTGGTATCTTGTAAGCTGCCGTAGGAAGTAAATTTCTTCTTTTTTTCGGTAGCGTATCTTAACGTGACTGCGTGCATGTAATGATTTAGAAAGATCTGCCTAGTTGACTCTGCGAATCTCGGCTAAGCAAGACAAACACAATGTATTAAGTTGAAAAGTACAAACACTACAGGAACAGAGGTTTGCTGAAGAGGAGAAATGTGATGCTTTTATTTTTTTCGTTTAACTTTGATGACCTCTAGTCGTTAAATTCTCATGTTACTAGCACCAAACCTAGATTATCTTACATGGTTGAATCATCTTTCGCACAATACTATCCACACAAGGATGAAAAACGCATTAATGTCTGTTGTAATTGTACACTATGAACTATTGCTTCCTATTCAGTCTGTAAAACCGTATGCTTGAGATTCGTTGTTCTATAAATTAAACCTGTCAAATGAACGTTAGTTTAAACGACAAGGAAATTGTAGAAGACAGAGCTATAGTCTGACCCCGAAAACTGTATGACTGAAAGAACATAACGCTGGAAATATGAATATTTTTTTGCAGAAATTAATAAATCAACGACCTGAGAGTCTGCGGGAACTCGTACTAACAAAGTTTTGAAGCAAAAACAGGCCTTGTGTACTCACCATAAAGGCATTTGACTGTATTTCACCATCATCTTCACAAACAACATTCTTTTGTAACTTCAGCTACAGTAACATCAAGAATATCAGAGTAATCTAAATTCTAATTCACCACTAACACATATTATCAACTCAAGCTTATAATTTGATAATTTTATCGAATCGTTCTCTTCTAATTACCCCTAACGAACAGACAGACAGACCTACAATTGCTGGCAAGCGTGTCGACAATAGAAAAACCAGAGCTGGACTCTGGACGCACGGATGAACGAACAAAATGAACGGACAGACATTATCAAAGTGGAGATTAAAAAAATTGATAACAGAGACTTGGCTAAAAGAGGTAATAATAATCTGATGTTCCTACATTACTGCATAAGTCATACCTTGTTATAGAAGTACTTGTAAGAATACGACACCTTAGTATCAAGTGTATACCATTTATATTGACCTCAGAAATGACCTTGTGTCCATCTTTGAAGACCTTTCTGTGTTATTTGACTAGGTGTATAATTTGTTATCAGTGATAGCTTGATTTATGACATATGATCAAATTCATAGATGTCTATCTCCATCTATTTTCAACAGATGCTTTGTTTATGAAAGTGACATGTTTTGTTGGCGGGGTCTCTTGAATGCATTAAATTTAAATATAAAGCTAGGATCCATGTGTCGCAAACTTGATTAAATCTATTTGATATATTACGGTAAATTTGTCATTTGTTAATTACTTTTCCGTCTTTCTGTTGTTTTTTTCTTTGTTTTCTCTCTTTATTTTATTTTTGGTCCTATTTAAAATAATTCTTTCATTGTTTTTAAATATTTTAAGGAAAAAAAGAACTATATATTCATTATTTTAAAACATTTGCTAGAAATTAGTTTCTTTTCTATATTCAGTAGTTTTCAAACTGTCTTTCCAAGTATACCAATGTTTTTTTAATTAAATTTCAACATGATTCTATTCCATTAAAGTTTTTACTTTAATAATGTAACACTGTGCAAATTATAATTATATTACATTTACCGAGATAACAAAATGAGATATTAATATTTCCCTCATATGCTACGTATTTTACACTGAGTGTAATAAAGAATTTGTCTCGTCTAGTCTTATCACGAATTTGGTTCTGTATACTTTTTTATATTATATATATATATATATATATATATATATATATATATATATATATATATATATATATATATATTGGTGGAGCACAAGTGTCACAAACTTGATTTTTGTACTTTTTAATATATATTTTACCGTGCCTTTTCAAACATATAGTACCTGCGTAATTAATTTTTTAAATATCCTGATAGCAATATCCTCATTTTCTATTTATAATGCATCATTTTTGTGTCTTATCTGACAGCACTTTACACTTTAACTCCAAAGAATGGGTATAGTGCTGTGGGAATGCGTGGGAACGACGTTCCTTTACCTTTTTGCGCTCGGCATTTCTCGGCATTTTTCGCCATTATTATCATCTTCATCACAATCTCCAGTAATCTGGTTGTACAACAGTTAACTCTAAACATTTGTTAAAAACTTTTTAATTTTTTTTAAAACTCTGATTATTTTCAGACGTGTTATGTTCATTCATATTTATTCAGTTGCTAATTTAAGCATTCAAATTTCATTAGATATACATTGTAAAAAAATGTGTTTATGGCTATGACACAATGTAAGTATGTTAGTCATTGATGCCGATTTTAATGACAGTTACTAAACAGTTTTGTACAATACTACAAGCTACAAGTGCTATTGTTAACCTTTCATTCGTAAGGTCGCTGCTTGAACCCAGGCTGAATCATGCCAAAGACTTATAAAAATGGTATTAACAGCTGCCCCGCTTGGCGCTCAGCATTAAGCGGTTAGTGTTAGGACTGGTCGGCCTGGTGTCAGGATAATGTGACTGGGTGGGACATCATGCAACATGTCTTTGGCATGATGCCCCAGTGTTAGACATCATTATAAAGTGCCACGATGCAGACATCGAAGCGATATGACTTAAATTGTTAAACCTACGTTAAAAATAAATTTTTAAAAAATGATTATAAGTACAGTTACGACGAAAATGTACAATGCTGCACCCTACAAGTGCTATTGTTACCACAATAGCTAATCTTATTTCATTTTAGTCTTTTTATGATTTGTTTTAGCTTCATTATAAAAAATACGGGGATAATAAAGCTAGCAGTAATACTTTGTTTTCGTTTCATTATAAACAATATACTAAGATAGCACAGCTGACACTAATGCATTATGTTTAGGAGAATAAAAATGTGCAAGAAAGCCATAAAAAGAATGTCGCGATTACAAAAGTTTTATAAACTCCGATGCACTTTCAGCAATTTTAATTTAAAGCAGACGACAAGAAAGTTCAATGTCTACAAAGGATGAACAATATATTTACTCCAATAGCGTGACCAGTAAATATCAGGAAAAAATGTGATATTCTATGACGAGAAATTTTTTCTCAGACTGCATTAAACCTGGAAAATGAATTATTAGAGCAATGTGATTACTTTGAAGAGTCTAAATCATACATACATGTATCTGCTCTTGTAAGCCGGTTTCTGATTTAAAATTCAAATTTCACGCACGCTTAAGTAAATACATTAGAAATCCAACAGAAGGAATGGGTTAACAGTACCATGCATTAGAATTTATTCGAAGATTAAGGTGGATTTAATGTAGTTCAAGGTACTGTGATCACGCGTTGTACTACCGATCTCCACGCAACCTCAACGCCACCCCGATTCCAATGCCCACAGTGCTCTCTTCGCTTTATATTTATGAAATAATGTTATTTGCAACATGAGACGCCTCTGAAGATAATGCCCACAAAACTAGACACTTTTTAAAATTTACCTGTCTGGCAAATTTTTTGTGAACGTTGCTGTTGCAAAAGAGAAATTTTGACTGAAAAAATATATATATTTTTAAATTTATTTAAATCCGACAGAAAATAACAGTCAAAATTTGGTACCAAAGTGGTTTCAAGATAAGTAAACGCCACCTTTTAAACAAGGAAACTATAAATTCTAAAAAACAAACCTAATACCCATTTGTTTTATGTTTATTTGTGTGTGCGTGTGCGCACATTACTCATATTAGGAGCAATATCCCATGTTCAAAAACAAACATTAGGATGAATTCTGAGATTAGGATGATATCCTCCTAACGTAGGGGGAGTAACATGTGAAAATATTTAAATATTGAAATTTAATTTTTGAAGTTAGATCGTAATACCTTTTGGTCATATTCGTACGGCCAAAATCTAAAAAGGACATACATACATACATACATACATACATACATACATACATACATACATACATACATACATACATACATGCATGCATGCATGCATGCATGCATGCATGCATGCATACATACATACATACATACATACATACATACATACATACATACATACATACATACATACATACATACATACATACCTACATACATACATACATACATACATACATACATACATACATACATACATACATACATACATACATACAAGCATACGTACGTACGTACATACATACATACATACATACATACATACATACATACATACATACATACATACATACATACATACATACATACATACATACATACAAGCATACATACAAGCATACGTACGTACGTACGTACATACATACATGCATACCTACAGACAGACAGACAGACATACAGACAGCATACATACATACATACATACATACATACATACATACATACATACATACATACATACATACATACATACATACATACATACATACATACATACACCGCTCCGGTGGTCTAGCGATTACAGCGGCCGCCTCGAATGATGGAGGTCGTAGGTTCGATCCCCGGCTGAGTCATACCAAAGACTTTAAAAAATAGTACTAACAGCTGTCTCACTTGGCGCTCAGCATCAAGAGGTTAGTGTTAGGACTGGTCGGTCTGGTGTCAGGATAATATGACTGGGTCGGACATCATGCTACATATATGCGGCATGATGCTCCAGTGCTGGACATCACTATGAACAGACATCTTGGATATTTTTCGATATCGGTCGAGAGTGGCAGTACAATAATTGACAAAATAACATAATTTCAAGACCCGCCTCGGAAAAACCGTTCTGCAATACGCTGACCAAAGCGCTACCGAAACCATTACAATCTGACAAACTGTTTAAGGTTAAATAAATATCCCATAACTGACTTGTTACTCCTTTTATTGCAATTACATTAAGTTGTAGGGTAATAATGAATCATATTTTCGTAGATATCCAGAGTAAACAAGCAACAAAAATCATTCTTTGTGTATTTAGGCTTTA